>CAUYRT010076579.1:0-76712 GCA_963574885.1 Lepilemur ruficaudatus
TATGTAAAGTATACTTCAATAAAGAAAAAAACAATGAAAAAAAAAGATAAATGTTTAAGGTAGTGGATATCCCAGTTACAAAAAAATAAAAAAAAAAAAGGTGAATAGAACTAGCATTCACATTAAGATGAATGGAAAAGGAATCAAACTATAATATCTACATGAATTGCATATCACATTGGTGTGAACAGTTTTCTACCAAATGTTCCTCATGTCATGCATTATCTCACATTGTCGTCAGAGTACAAATGAAACACTAGACAAGACTCTGCTGTGGCTTTGGGGAAGCTGATCTCTCAGTGACCTGGCTGAGGTCATGGGGACCACTTAGTGCACTCAGACAAGTAACCTGCTGCCTGCCAGAGCTTTCATACCATCCTCCTTCTGCATTTCGTTTTTGTATCCCTCCATATGGTAAACTAACTTATAAGAGAGAACAGTTTCTATTAAAGAAGAAAAATATAGAAATGGCTTTTTTCTGCAGCTGTTTTTACCATTTGAGCTTTAAAAATATTTTGAGCTTTCCATTTTTAGAACTATAATTGTTGACTTTTTTTTCCTTTCTAGTATCTAAGTATTTCTTATCCAAACAGCCATTGGAAGTGTGGCTGTTTGATTGTAGATTTATGAGATACTTTGTTTTTGCTTACTCTGGTGGCTAGAGAACATTCTTTTAATAACTTTTAGGCAGTCAACACTTTAAAAAGAGACTGAGTCTAAATGACTCTGTTCGTGGTTCTGATCATTTTTACCCAGTTTGTTGCTGTTGAGAAGAAGTATTGCTTCCAAAGCTTGGAGCACTGTGTTTTTAGTCAGATGCTAAGGAGGCTATTTATGCTAGTATGTTCTCAGATATATCCTCAGATGGGCTAGTCCATTCACTTTAGTAAACTTCTGAGTTCCAGTAGAATTTGAAATTAAAAAACAAATTATATGGATATGGTTACTAAGGGACTAGGCTGAGAGAGACAGATCAGAAGACAAACTGTCTTTTATAAACACTGTAGTGTTTGGATTGGAATCTTAGTTGCTGGCTTTTATCCTTCTAGCGTCTAAATATTCCTTACTGCCAAGCAAATCCCCACCCAGAGCAGCAATGGACAGTAACATTTATTTTTATGTGAGCAGTAATTTAAAACTTCCTTATTTACCAGGCTTTCTTGGGCTTTTTACAACATTTGTAATAGTTTTGTGAGTGTATCTTTTCTTTGAAATGGTTTTGCTGCAGTAAAAGAAAACCCTTCAACAGTTTTTCTTAATCTGTTTTTTTTTCAGTTGCATAATTGTGTGAACGTGGCATTATGTGCTGAGAGGCAAACTTGGTTTTCAGTTCAGCATTCTTTCTGGCACATATGTGATTTTTATATTGTTAGAATACCCTTTTAGGAAGATTTTTTTTCTCATAAGCAAACTGTAATGAAACGAAACACTGCACCTAAAATATCCGTGTCCTTAAAGCTTCTCCTTCCGGTTGTAATCACGGTTGTTTCTGGGGGCCTGTGCTTTGAATTGCAACTTGATAAAGCATTGCAAATGTATTTACCTCCAGTTTGGTTTCCCTGCTGATGTTTTATTTGTAGTTTTATAGCTGGTGATGAAAGCCCAAGCTAAGACAAAGACTGTGTGAAGTCGGGCATTTATTGATACCAGAATCCTCTCCTTTCCCTCAGCGTCTCTGAGAGGAGAGACGTCGAGTAGGAATCTTGATCAATGAGTCGCTGAGGTTTAGTCTGATGTATGTGGCACCTGCTGCCAAGAAAGGAAGTTGTCATGGTTTGCAGTACCACGAACAGTTCCTGAAGTAGCAAGGAGTTGGCCGGGTCTGTCTAGTTCCCATTTCTTTAGTCTGTAGTATGGCAGATGTTAAGGTTTTTCCTTACTCTCAAATGTCAGAAGTTTTTCTCACAAACTGTGTAAGTTAAATATCTTAACTTTTCCTACTTTCAGAAAACATTGAAAACGTATCTTGGGCAGGAGAGTTAGAAGCCGGTAGGAACTCACTTTGCTCAGGTAACATTTGATGTGAAGAGAGCAATGACTAGAGAGAAGGTTAAGCTGCTGAGGCCTTCCTGGGTTTAGGGGCATATGTGAATTAAAGTGCTGGAAAAAGCCTACAGATTATGCTTGTGCATTCTGGAACAAAGAGGCCAGCAATTGGTGGGAGAGAAAAAAATTGTGATGGGTTTTTCTTTGTGCTAGTCACAGATCTCCTCAGCTTTTCGTCACATAAAAGCTTTAGAGGAAGCTCATATTCAGTTATCAGAAATTGCTTCCCCTTGATTTATGATCTGGTCAGGCCCTCCTTGGTAAGCTGCGTGAACTTCCTACCAGAAAAAGAGAAACTGCGGATGGATTCGGCATATATAAGTGCATGCTGGCAGCGCATATATATATTCAAACAGCTCGGAGATAATAAATTGAGTGCCCTGTCAATGCCAGCTGAATAAACACATTTGTTTTAAATGATCTGACAATAGAATTATTGATTATAAATCCAAAGTTTGACATTTGGAATCACGTCTCCATTTCATTCCTAAGGAAGGGGGAGTCACTCTTGATCCGTTCTGTAGGGGCAACTTAGCAGCATCTCTGGCAACTGAGCTTCCTCCTGCTGCGATTAATTAATCTGGAGTCACTCAGATATCTCTCCGTGTGGATTGCATTAACCTTGCTTTACTTCTCGGAAATAATATGTACAGCGAGTGCCTTCCACGGGAGCTGGGTTTTGCTTGCCTCTTCTGTTGCTTCCTACTTTGAAGTCGGAAGAGAAGAGCAGGCTGGAGAGATTGGGCCAATTACAGTGCATCTGGTACATTCAAATCTTCACTCTTTTATTTAGACATAAATACATTGATAATACAGTTTTGTTATTTTTTCCCCATGTGAGTCAATTTATGGGTGTCTTTTACTGAATCTTTTTTGGTTTTATAAAGATTTCTATGTAAACTTTGTAAGCAAATGAACTATAAAGATTGATTCGCCAAGAAAATTATTTCCCAGAACATTATAGTTAATCTAATTTTGTAGCACATTAATCTCCCCAGAAATAAAATTAAATCTGAACTATCTTTTAAATATATTTCCAAATCTATAGTCCTGCTATTAAAGTTATAGCAAGTCATCCGCCAGATCACATATCTAAGTACATCTGCAAAGAGCACAGGAATGATTTCATGAATTTTTACCTGCCAGTTTTGCTTTGTTGCTTTCATGATTATCGAGTAGTTCAGTTGAAGGACATAGAAGTGTTTATTTCTTTAAGATGATGCTGAGTCTTCACGTTTCAAGTTCTGCGTTTGTATTTTTCTCCGTGGCACTTTAGTCATAGTCCTTGTTCTATTCTTTTGAAAATGCTGTTCAATATCTCTACTGCAAATCTGCATAATACACTTAGATGACCCACCCTGTGTTGCCAAAGAGCATTGCCTCATCTCTTACCTAACAGAAGATACAGGGCCAAGCCTCATGTAGTGACACTTAACTTTTGGTTGTTGGTTTTTTTTTTTTCTTTTTTGTTCTCTATTTGGTTTTTAACCAGAGCTCAAAATAATACCAAATGTAAATAATTGGCCTTTTTGTCTTTACCATGGAGGTTGAAGTTGAATATTTAATTTATTTTAAAGGTTTTTCCCTAGCCATTATAATTCCTTACAGGACATGGCGCCTAGGGTTCATTGATATAATAACATTTGGCTTGTTCCATCTTTACGATTATTGACATTTTGTCTTTAATACTTATCAGAGAAAGTTTGGTAAACAGAAGCATAGCAAGATTTGAATGATATTTTGCATGACAAACATGAATTAGGTAAAGTTTTCATTTGAACTTGCCAAAGAATCAATGGGCATGTTGCACTGTCAGTTTTAAGTGAAACTTAATGTTTTGGGAACAGAGAAAGGTGTTAGGTGATGAGGGGCTCATGTACATTTGACCTAAGATGGGGTGGCAGCCGCAATAGCCACCAGGTATAATGGGAGAGGCTTGGTTCTATAATGTAAGAAAGGTTTTGAGCAGTTATGAGTTATCTCTCTCTTCCTCTGAGAACACATCTCTCTTTTTCCTTTCCTTCATTTTAGTTTTCCCCAACACATTCAAAGAAGAGGTTTGACAGTTGCAGCAGATGATGTGCTCATATAGTTCTGTCCTCTGTTACTGTTTAAAGCCCGAGTTCAGTTCCTAGCTCTGCTCTTCATCTAGTTTTGTGTCTTGGTACTAGATGACTCATTTCTGTGCATCTCAGTTTCCTTAAAGGTGAAATGGAGAAAAAAAAAAAAAACAAAACACATCTTTTTTCTTAAAGTTTTGAGGACTAAATGAGATAATATGTATGTATGCCTCAACTGCAGTGCCTGGCATGGGACCCGAATACCTTGGTCAAATTCGAATGTAATTCAATGAAAAATCCAATTTCTCTACAGTCTACAGAATCAAAAATTTTAAAAAATAAACAATTTTCTGGAGTATTTTGGCATTCATGGACGTGGGAACTGGATTTGCTTTTTCCCTTTTCAGTGGTTGTTACAGATGCAGTTCCTCTGTTTAGTTGCAAATTCATAGGCAGGAATGCAGCCCATCCCTGTAGTTTTCTGAGGATGGATTAGTCGTCAGGCTTATGAGCACTCTCTGAATCCAGTGAGGAGAGGAGAGAAGCCTGGATGAAGAAGCCGGCTAGGGGAAGAACATGTCACAAAAAAATGATGAGATATTCAGAAGGCTGCCCAATATGCTGCCTCCTCATAAATCTTCACTTTTCTCATAAGAGAAGAGAGATGTCTCTTTATTCTAGTGCACATCATGGGCAACGCTTATATTCTTTACCCCTGTGTGTACATTTATCTTCATTGCTCATAAGAAAGGAAAATTGGTCCACGTTTGAAATCTCCATTCAATTTTACTACTTTAGATTCTTGATGGCTTTTAAATAAAAAGGGGGCAAGGATTAGAGTTGGCAGTGAAGTGGATTTCAGGGACAGCTAGAAAATGGGAGGGAAGACAGCCTCTTATATTTTGATCAGTTTAGTCCATGAAAATGTATACATGAACGTGCAGCTATAAAATATGTTGACACTGAACACTTTTCCTTTGGTGGAATTTAAACTTGGTGATATCAGGAGTTTTGTATAAGCTGTTTTTTAGCTCTGCAGTAACCTGTCACGATAGGTAGATCCCCCTGGACTCTTTTAGTGTGGTGTTTTCCCAAAAGGACCCTTCATAACAGTTTGATATTTTTCTTCCCCAGAACACACCCACTACCTGCTACTTTTGTATGTGATATTTAGAGTTAGAAAAAAATTATCATAATGTATATAAGATATAATCATATCACAATTTTGAGTTTTTAAATTTATGCTATTAAATATAATTTCATATTGCAAGTAGCTTAAAAATTCAGCTCTTGAGATGATTCTCCTAGTCCCACTGAAGTCTTAGAAAGAATAAATTTACTTTGTTGTGCATTTATGTGGGGTTAACTTAATCTCGGCATCCCACTGTGTATCCTGGGAGCTTAGGATTCTCTGGCTGCAGCGTCTGTCTTCATGTTAGTCACCAGATTAATTCAGCTTATTTTGTTGGTGAGAGAACTTTCTTCTTACTGCCCTATTTTTTTATTCTTGAGAAACTGCACATTTGATCAAATTAAAACAGCCATTCCTGATGCAGGCATATCTTGGAGTTATTGTGGATTTGGTCCCAGACCACAGCAATAAAGTGAATCTAGCAATAGAACAAGTCATGTGAATTTTTAGGTTTCCCAGTGCATATGGAAGTTATATTTATACTATACTGTAGTCTATTAAGTGTGCAATAGCATTATGTCCAAAAAAGATGTACGTACTTAATTTAAAAATAGTTTATTGCTAAAAATTGCTAATGATCATCTGAGCCCTCAGTGAGTCATAGTTGTTTTTCTGGTGGAGGGTTTTGCTTTGGTGTTGATGGCTATTGACTGATCAGGGTGGTGGTTGCTGAAGGTCGGGGTGACATGGCTGTGGCAATGTCTTAAAATAAAACAACAGTGAGGATGTGGAATCAACCCAAGTACCCATCAATTTATGAGTGGATTAACAAAATGTGGTACATGTATGCCACATAATACTACTCAGCTGTGAAGAAGGATGCCTTAATGCCTTTTACAACCATCTAGAAGGAGCTGAATACTATGATCCTAAGTGAAGTATCTAAACAATGGAAAAACACCACTTGTTCTCACTATTAAATTGAAACTAATTGATGAGCACACGTGCATAGAGGGAAATAAAACTTAACAGATATCAAGCAGGGGTAGGGGAGAGGATGGGATGGGCGAAAACCTACCTAACAGGTAGAATGAACACTATTTGGGTGACAGACACACTTATAACCATCACTCAAGCATTATAAAAATGAACCATGTAACCAAAAAATTTTGTATCCCCATAATACTTTGAAATTAAAAAAATAATAATAAAATAAACAATAGAAGTAAAAAAAATGAAATTTACTGTATCGATGGACTCTTCCTTTCATGAAAGATTTCTCTGTAGCATGCAATGTTATTTGATAACATTTTACCCACAAGACAATTTCTTTCAAAACTGCAGTCAATCCTCTCAAAACTTGTTGCTGCTTTATCAACTTAATTCACAGAATATTCTAAATCCTTTATGGTCATTTCAACTGTATTCACAGTATCTTCACTAGGAGTAGATTCCATCTAAAGAAACCACTTTGTTTGCTTATCTGTAAGAAGAAACTCATCTGCTCGAGTTCTTTCATTAGATTGCAGCAATTCAGTGACATCTTCAGGTTCTACTTCTACTTCTCTTGCTATTTCTACGAAATTTGTAGTTACTTCTTCCACCGAAGTCTTAAACCCTTCAAAGTCATCCATGAGGGTTGGAATCGGCTTCTTCTAAACTCCTGTTATTGCTGATACTTTGATCTCCTCTCATGAATCACAAATGTTCTTAATGGCATCTAGAATGGTGAATGCTTTCTAGAAGGTTTTCAGTATATTTTATCCAGATCTGCCAAAGGAATCACTATCTGTGACAACTGTAGCCTTACAAAATGCATTTCTTAAATAATAAGACTTGAAAGTCAGAAATATTCCTTGACCCATGGGCTGCAGAATGGATGTTGCAGTAGCAGGCATGAAAACAACATTAATCTCCTTGTGCGTCTCCATCAGAGTTCTTAGGTGACCAGGTTCTTTGTAAACAGTCACATTTAAAAAGGGACTTTTTTTTTCCTGAGCAGTAGATCTCAACAGCGGGCTTAAAATATTTAGTAAGCTATGCTATAAATATAAACAGATGTGCTGTCATCAGGCTTTGTTCCACTTACAAAGCCAGAGGCAGAATAGATTTAGCATAATTCTTAAGGGCCTTAGAATTTTCAGGTTGGTAAATGTGTGTTGGTTTTACCTTAAAGTCGATAGATGTGTTAGCCGCCAACAAGAGAGTCAGCCTGTCCACTTTGAAGGTTTGAAGGCAGGCATTGACTTTTTCTCTTTAGCTGTGAAAGTCCTAGATGGCATCTTCTTCCAGTATAAGGCTGTTTCCTCTACATTAAAAATCTGTTGTTTAGTGTAGCCACCTTCATCTGTTACCTTGGCTAAGTCTTCTGAATAACCCACTGTAGCTTCTACGTCAGAACTTGCTGCTTCACCTTTTACTGTTATATTGTGGAGATGCCGTCTTTCCTTAAGCCTCATGAACTAACCTCTGCCAGCTTCAAACTTCTCTTCTGCAGCTTCCTAACCTCTGTCAACCTTCACAGAATTGAAGAGAGCTAGAGCCTTGCTCTGTATTAGACTTTGTCCTGAAGGAATGCTGTGGCTTGTTTGATCTTCTATCCAGACCACTCAGACTTTCTGCGTATCAGCAGTAAGGCTGTTTCACTTTCTGGTCATTCATGTGTGCTACTGGGGTAGCGCTTCTCATTTCCTTCAAGCACTTTTCCTTTGCAGTCACAGCTTGGCTAACTGTTTGGGGCAAAGGCCTAGCTTTTGGCCTGTCACAGCTTTCAACATGCCTTCCTCACTAGGCTTAATTATTTCTAGCTTTTGATTTAAAGCAAAAGACATGAGATTCTTCCTTTCACTTAAACATTTAGAGACCATTGTAGGGTTATCAACTGGCCTAACTTAAATACTGTGTCTCAGGGAATAGGGAGGCCTGAGGAGAAAGAGAGAGGTGGGGAATCAGCCAGTAGATAGAGCAGTCAGAACACACGCATTTATTGATTAAGTTCGCTGTCTTATGTGAGCACAGTTTATGGCACCCTAAACCAATTACGGTAGTAATGTCAAAGATCACTCGTCACAGATCACCATAGCAGAGATAATTATAATGAAAAAATTTGAAATACTGCAAGAATTACCAAAATGTGACACAGAGAGACAAAGTGAGCACGTGTTGTTGGAGAAATGGCACCAACAGACTTGCTTGACGCAGGGTTGCCACAAACCTTTGATTTGTAAAAAACGTAGTATCTGCAAAGTGCAATAGAGTAATGCACAGTAAAACAAGGCATGCCCACATTCTGCAGCTGTTGAGCTACACATCTGAGTGCCATTTGCAAAAGTTCTCAAACAAAATTTCCTGAAAGAGAACATTCGTTAACAAAGTTATACTATGGAATGTGCATTTCCATGTCACCTGTAATAAAATCCAAGGGCAAGATATTCTGCTTGTGATCGATAATGTGCATTTAATGGATGCTTGATAACTTAAAGAATAAAAGAAGTCTACATAGTCTTTAACTGTCCTGGCCATATTTAGTATACTTTCTGTGCCTAGACTTATTTAGCATTTCATATTTAATTGATACAAACCTTCACTGAAAATGAAAGTCGATGAAGACAGACACTTTAAGGTTTAGCATTTAAGAGAAGCAAATCAGATTTATTCAGCTTTTTGTTTTTTTAAAAAAAGAAATTTTAAAATTTATCAGTATTTTTGAGTAACTATTATATACCATTCTGGGTTCAATGGAGAGTAATGGAAGAATGTGAAATTACATAATGAGATAATTTGAAACTAATACATGATAGATTATAAGAAAGGACTGAATTGTAACAGTATGGATGATGAGTGTGGAATTCAGGGAGGAGATACTGCTTTGGGGAAGATTTACATAAGAAGCCGGAGTGGAGCTGACCACTGGAGGATAGAAAGGTTCTGGATAGGTGTGAAAATATGCATATTCCAGATGAGGAGGTCATAGAGACAGTGGTACAGAGAAAAGAATCCACATCAGATAGAAGATTCTATCATTCTATCACGTGATTCTCCTGCTTCGGGTACAAGTTAATGCTGGAGATTCAAGACTGATATGATTGAGTAGGTAAAACAGGAGACTAGGAAAAGAAAGTCAGATGGAAGCAGAGGCACAAGGATTAGTGTCTGTCTCTCCCTCTCTCATAATATTCTTTTAATAGCTGTTGCAAGTAAGTTTAAGAAGAGAGCATTTATTGTTCCCATAATTAAAGCTCATCATGAAATAAACACCCTCTAAGGGAGATAGGCAAACCTCAAGAGCAGCCTGGCCAGATGGAAAATTCAAAGATCTCTCCAAAAAGACCAGTCGTATTTTTGAAATTCTTACCAAAAGGACAGGTGTCATTGCTGGGAGTTATGTTTTCCTACAGCTTGCATCTGGCTATTACAATGAGACGCGGAGAGGGAATAGCCGGTAGACAGACTAAACAATGGAGCAAGTGTTGCCCCACATTCTCATTTCATCCAGTTGTGTATTTCAGAGCTTAAATTGACCACATCTGTTATGTGTATTTTGTCTTATTTTGACATCAGTAATTTGTGCTTGAATCTATATAAAATGACATCTTTATTCTTTAAATAAACTGGTATCTTACAGAATACCATACTCTGTCCTTTTCAGGTGGCTGACCTATTCCATTTCATGATTTGAGATAAAAATGAACTGCCTCAGGTTGTCCTTTAAAAGTAGACCCAACTCTCTATTCTTATCTCCTTCCTACTCCTCTTCTGGGCACTCTAATTCCAGGTTCTGTGTGCCACCTTTGAGATCTGTTTTCTACTTTTTTTCTTTTTTAGATGACTCACTAAGATTCCCTTTTTGGCTGATGGGACTACAATTCCTACTTGACCCTTCGATCAGTATATACCAGTATATACTTCCTGATTTTATTAATAGTATCAACTCTGGAGTCATAAAAGAACAATGCCTTCCTCTAATTTGGTCCTTTGTGATAAGATCACTCTTCACTTTTTTCTCTCCATTTAAATTTTCTGAATTATAATAGCTGACTCAAGTAAAACCAGGGTGTTCCAAATAGACTTTTAGGAGGCACATCAGTGAGACAACTGGGAGGCCTTATAGAGAAATGTGCAAATTTGAAATTTTAATCCAGGTATTTTATAGCCACTTTTCATCAGGTTTTTCATTTTGGGCGATGATGGAATGGTAGATAATGCCTACCTGCTTGCAGGCCAAACCTCTAATAAGCGTCAGTGCATGACTCATGATTTTGTTGAACAATGAATCACAGTGGCTTCCTGGATATCTGATTGCTGAGGGAATCCTAAAATGAATTTGATAAGAGTAAGAATATGTCATCCTCCCCTATGAAGAATGCTTTATTCACATAAAGTTCTAGTTTTGAATTTCCTCTTTGCACTTTTTTATATTTCTAACCTTACTAAAAACTTAAATTCTTTTCATCACCACTGGATTAAGTTCAAAACTCAAATCCGTCGGCCTGTTTGTGACTTCACTCCATCTATCCCCCCATCCCTCCAACACTGGCCAACTAGACATTCTGTAAATGTGACACTATTCCTTGGAACACGTTCTTCTCACACGTGTCATCTTTGCATGTTCCAGAGCTTACAGGGCCCAGCAGAAATGTCTGTCTTTACCTTAGAGCTTCTCTGGTAACCCCAGCCAGCGCTAAGCCCCTCTCTGATAGATCTCTCATAGAATGTTGTGCCTTTCTTTAGTGCTTAGCATGTTTTGCTTTGTTCTGTGGTTATTTTAGTGCATATTCTTTTCTCTCTGGGGCAGGAGATGTAACATATAATTGTATTCCTAATACTTTATTGAACAAGATATGATCTCAGTCAATGTGCGTGGAAGGAATAATTGAGTTTCTGAGTAAACATTTGGAACAAAGCATTTTAGAATTAGTGTAGAATTAAATTTTCTTGCAAGCTCAGATACTTTTAACCTTAAATTTTGTGCAAGCGTCTGTCTTGTTTTTGCCATCTTCCTTGATACTAATAAACACCACATGATTATGATACATGTGCTAGCTTTGTCTCTCATATACTGTGTCTATTCATCTATCTACCCTGCATGGAGTACTTGCATTTGAATTTCTAATGGCAATTAATATGAAATTTTGAGGTTAAATTATATACAGTATTTTATTTATTCGGTTGCGTGCAATGTATTTTATGAAATGCTCTCATAGCATTTGCTTTTGCAGTTTAAATGGATTAACTTAAAGAATTAGGAGAAGGGAGAATTAAAGGATTTACAGTGTAGCACAGAAAGAAGTGTTTCCTTAGTAACTAAAAGCAAAGTTATGCAGAGACACCAGGAACTGGAGCTTGCTTTGAAATCTTACCCAGTAAGCAACTTAGACTTAAAAAAAATAAAATGGAAATTGGCCAAAGAAAGTAGAAATAATAAGGGAAACAGATTAGACTTGTGCTGATTTGCATGGTCATGCATGCCATAGTAGGATTCAGAGAGTAAAGTTAACCTTTGAAGTTTTTTAAAGGTCACTTTGCAAAATCATATAATTAAAATTTTATTTCTGTAGCCAACCTGTATTTCAGAAGGAAACATTTAATTGTAAAATCAAGAATCTGGAAGTAGAGTTGTGATTAGGATAGTTAGCAAGTAGGTAGCAAGCACCTTCCTAGAATATTATTTACTATTTGCCACTTGACTGAAGAGTTTGATTTTCTTGAGGACCTTGGATAACACAAGACCAGGGATGGCAAACTTCCAGCCAGGAGTCACATCTCTCCTTAAGCAGATACATCTAGCTTTCTGGACAGTATTATTCTAGCCAGGAAATTATAGCTCAGGGAGGAAAGGGTTGTTAGATGTGGCCACTCTGGAATAAAGCTGCTTCAAGGTTTGGAGCAGACAAAGAGCTGCGAAGAACAGTTCACCAACTAGCCAAATGAAGGGAAGGAGGCAGGGAGGGAGGAACAGCAGGTAGGGTTTTTATCACTCTGAACAGTATAGCTCAGGTGAATAGGAACCACAATTTACCTCCACACTGTGCTTACTCTCCTTCTCACTTTTCTATTTGAGCCTCACTCTATTGCCCAGGCTAGAGTGCAGCGGCATTATCACAGTTCACTGCCACTTCAAACTCCTGGGCTCAAGAAATCCTCCTGCCTCAGCCTCCCGAGTAGGTGGGACGACAGGTGCGCATCACCACGCCCAGCTAATTTTTTATTTTTTCATAGAGACGGGATCTTGCTATGTTGCCCAGGTTGATCTTGAACTCCTGGCCTCAAGCCATCCTCCCACCTCAACTTCCCAAAGTGCTGGGATTATAGATGTGAGCCGCTGCACCCAGCCCTCTCCTACAGTTTTGGTCCCCCACCTCACCCCTCACCCCAGGTAGCAAGCCAGAACATCAGGAGGAACCTTTTGATTTTGGTTTTGTGTTCTCTCTGATGTTCTTCTGTTTAATCACTGCTTCCTTGCAATTTTCTCTTCTTTCACCCTTTGGAAGAGGCCTGCCTTAACGTGATTGTTCCAGTTATGGAATGTTTTATATTAATTGTTCACCACTTTAAGGAAGAACATAGGGTTTTTTTTTTTTTTTGAGGTGAGATGTAAATGCTTTTTACAGGGAACCATCCAGTTTGTACCCCCTTATAAGTCCCCTGTCTCCACCTTAATATACTTTTCTGGAAGAGTGGAAATCCAACCCTTTGTCCCTGTACCCATTGCCTACCTTCAGCTTTGGAGCTAGATTGTTCCGGTAGCTGTGGACTGGCTCCAGGTCGGAGACAGGGTTCTGGTGTGGGATTAGTCCGTGGTTTCCTAATTTGGTGATTGTAGAACACTCAGGGAAAGACACAGCCTGATTTGGCTTAATGATGTGTTTATTTTGTCATTGGTGAAAAGTAAAAACAAAGTTTTCTGAGGCTTTGACTTCTGAACCCAGAAATTTAACCTGCACTGCATTCTAGGAGAGGTAGCTGGTTACAGGGAAAGGAGTGGCAGTTTTGTTCATCATTATAGCCTCAATTTTAGTATAATTCTTGGTACTTTGTAGGCTTTCAGTGAAGGCTTACTGGAAAAAAAATGTACGTGAACTTGGCTATTTCACTTAATCTCCCTAGACCTTACTTTTCTCATCAACAAACTGAGGGTGTTAAATCAGGTCAGTAAATGATTGTCTGGCCTTTGCATTTATATTCTTCTGGGCAGCATTCTTCATGTACATACTGAAAGCCTACCATTTTCTGGGACCCATGCTCAGTTTTCATTTTTACTTTTTACAGTCCTAAACTAGAGACGGAACAAATTTTTTAATGGTAACTTAGGGGAGATACATTTGAATATTTAAAAACACAATTAAATCACCTCAGGTATAGCAGATGATTTTATTCTTTTAAATATTCACAGTGCCTTGTAAAATGACTGATTAGCAGTTTTGTCATGACTCTAATCCACACATGCTGTCTCCGTTAATGCTTTGAGGTGCTCCCAGCGAGGACTTGTTGCTTGGCTCGGTTTGGCGTGCCGTGTGTGCCGTGCAGACCAGCCACTCGTGGTCCACGCTCCTGGAGCTCAGCACCTGTTTTAATTTTGACCAGTCGAGACCTGGGACTCCTCCAGCCCACTTTCCTTTTATCTCCCTAACTTTCCTTTTATCTCACTAACAACGCTTTAACTAAATGTTCCACCTGGCAAAAGGAGATGGAAAGTTATTTCTGGTAAAAGTAATTTCTTAAGACCTTTTTGGTCATCACTCACCTACCCTGTGTTCAATATAAGAAAGTTATTCTGATTGTACTGCAGCCAGCTGTCTATAAAGTAAGGTCGTTAGGGCTGTTTAATTAAAGACAAAGGGTTTAATTAGTTAAAGAAGAAGTTTAACCCCCGCATCAGCTGTAATCTCAGAGGACCACGCAGAGGGAATAATTAGGAAGTTGGCTTTTATTTTTCTACTCAGAGTCTCAAGCCAGTTTCTTTTCCAGTAGAGAAGTGGAAAACATCTGATCTTGAACAACCCATACTCTTGACAAGATTAAGGGAAAAAATCCATTAATCTGATTACTTTACTTTCGGAGTATTAAAGGATTCAAATTCCTAAGGTTCTCTAAATTTTAATGATTCCAGCAGCACTTCCATCTGAGAATCTCAAAGCATTTCACAAATGCGTTCAGTCGCACATACACTTCAAAGCAAGCACTTTTATCCTTCTTTCTTTTTGGTGATAAAATCAAGACAAAGAAAGGTTAACAAATATTTTCAACCATTAAAGACTGTTGGGTGATAAATGAAGAATATAGGTGACCTTTTGTTCAGTTCGTCACTCAAGTGGTTAGTCAACATTTTACCAAACTAGTGCGGACCAATTCCCTTGAGAATGTATGGCCGAATCTTAAGGGACATATTTTGCTATAAAAATGTAGAAAAGTATGCACAGACTAATGTTTCTGAAAATGAATAGCAGCACAGATAATGTGCTCTGAATTACAATTTCGAGTATTATAGTCCAGGCTGAATTGAGCGAATAGAGAAAATTTTGTTGTTCCTTCTCCAAATAGATTTAGTACAAAGTGTGTTATCATCTTTTGTGTGGTTTTCATTTTGCAAATAGGAAAGATTACTTTGTATTAGCCAGTGGAATGCAGATTTCAAATCGTGCAAAGGTTGCTCATTTATTGTTTTCCTACCTAAATAAACTCCCTGACATAGAACCATCCCTCTTTTTTGCTCACCAGGATACCATATACCATTGTTCTTCCTTCCTTGTCCAAAAATGTTGCTTTCTCCCTAATCATTTCTTTACCCTCTTCCTTTTCCTGCCCTCTGAATCTTCTACATGCAATTAATGTGTCTCTATGGATCACTAGTTGTATAACCAAGACTGTGCCAAATGTTGTGGGGAATTCTGGAGAATGACACCCTATCCCTCCCCTCAAGTGGCTTACACTCCTATTGAGGAGATAGAGCATTGGAGACGTTGTAAGAAGCCCAGCAGGTGCTAACTTGTGACTTACTAGGGAGAGCAATGTATGGTCAGAGGAGGAAAGCCGGCACTGTAGGTGATAGCCACCTCCCCTCAACTCAAAAGGATGTGTTATCTGACTTTTCTTATTGTGTCTTAGCACGCTGGACCAAATTGAAAGGTATCTATTTATTAATATCTCCTTTGTACCCATTCTGTTGGAACTTCCAGGGGCCAGGCTTACATCTGCACACCTTTTGTCTTTAGCATTAGCCCCAGTAATTGGGCATGGTTGATGTTCAGTGTTCACAGTGAGGTTTCCTAGAGTCAAACTTTGAAGGGTGAGTGGGGCTTTAGGTTGACTGACCAAGGCATGCCCGAGCTCTGGAGCTACAAGCTCAACGCTTGGTGACCAAGATGAGTGGGATGGGAATCTCCAACAGGAAAGAAGAGACCATCCTGACTGGGGCATGCTGTGTAGGTTTGTTCCTAAGGGAAGTGAAATAAACGTTAGTTTTTTCCACCTCCTCACACTCCATTACCACTGACTGCTTAGGTGCACCATGGAAAAACCTGCCTGTGCTCAATTCTTCAGAGCTCTTTTTGCTGGATGTGTCAGCATGGAAACACCCCAATGAAAACCTTAATTCAGTGTTTTGTAATGAATGCAGAGATTAAACAGTAACATAGTCATAGAATAATAGTTAATTTAGCAAAGACTCCTCCCTGTAAATTGCCAACATTTTGAAATCTGATATCCTTTCACACTTCGGTTGATAATAGAGGTTGCGTCACTTTAATTGTTGAAAGTGTGAAAATGGAGGTCTGGTTCATCACCGTGTGCTCATAGGACAGTTTGTTGTCCAGAAAAGAGCATGAGATTTGAGACCAGAAAGCCACCATTCAAGTCTGGCCCCTGCCTCTTACAGCCTTTGCTGCCTTTATCCCATGATTGCACTCCTCTAACACTGTAAATCATTGTGAGCAATAACGCCTAATCTGCAGGTTGTTGTGGAAACAAGTGGTAAAGACGCACATTAAAATCATTTGAGGAATTGAAAAGCCCTTTAAGATGAGTAGTAATAACAATTGTTATTCTGTTTCTATCCAAGTATCTGCAAGAAGTGCTGAAATTTCAATAATAGGTCTGGTAAAATGTAACAATATGAGTGTTATATCACTAGGTGGGATTTTAATTTGCCTAATAAATCCTAGTATTGTGCACAGAATCATGATATGGGGCATTTTATTAATTCTGGAAAGTAGCCATATATGCCATTTGCATGATAAGCACGGTGTTCGTTCCTTAATTATTGTAATTCTTATAAATAAACCAGTGATGATGGAACCAGGTATGAGGGTTAACCTGTTTTATTTCAGCCTTTTTAACGCTATGAACAACATTCATTCCATGCCTTCTATATGCCAGGCACATTTATTGGTCCTCAACACTCTATGAAGCAGCTTTTCATGTTTAGGTTTCCTTAATAAGAAAATAGATTTGGAGAGGCTAGAAGATGTTCCCGCGGTCTCACAAGTAGTAAATTGTATGAGGCAGTTGTCCCCAAGTCTAACCCAGCGCTCTTTTCACTGCTACAGCGCAGGGCAAGTTCATTCTAAATTTCATTCTGAGCCTTTGTTCAAAGGGCTTAGGCTCATCTGCCTTTAAGTAACTGTGAGCCTCACAGCACAGCAAGGCACTGTGGCCGTGGAAAGTGTACACATCACATAATCTCATACTCAAAAGAGACTTGCACATGGATCGTTAGGGATTCTAAGATGTCAGTTTTACAAGTAAGATTTTAAAATATATGCATTTCGTGAAAATTTTTCTGTGCATTCTCTAATATACATACAGGCCAAAGTTCTTCTGTTTGTGAGTGTGGGGCTTCATTTTATATATGCAGCTTTGCAAATCATTTTTTAAAAGCTCTAACAAGCTTTGCCAGTGCTGCTCACTCCAAATGAGTGTGATTATTGGTTAATCAGATTGGTTAGAATAAGTGAATCGTTGTTGTAGTATGATTAACTGTAAATGTTGACTCCCTGGTCCCTCTTGAAAACAAGCGGGTTCAGCCAGCTTAATGAGGTTTTCCTGGAGTGTTTACAAATTTTAAATAATTAAAATTAAATTGAATGGAAGTTCTTTGTAATTATAACTGCAATTACATCATTATCATCCAGGCAATTGGAAAGAGGTGGGGCAGATGAGTTCTAAGTTTAAAGTCAGAATAATTATTTTCACAGAATGATGTCAGATGTTTTCAAAAGTTTCTCATTTCAGTTAGCCATAGAAACAAATACTCTGAGAGTTCATAATCCAATATATTTTATTTCTTTATTTTTTTCAAACCTTTTCAAATTGGATTCTCTTCATAGGAAGGTTTTTAAGGAGCATCATCAATTTTGGTAGCTTTAATGACTATTAAGAGCTGGTGAGGAAGCAGTGGTTTGGGCATGCTTAGGCTCTAGATTCTGTGGGGGTCAGAGCAGGGGGCCGCTGAGACCCTGTCTATAGAGAGGCTTTGGAAAAGTGCCTAACACAGAACTTTTTGTAATTTGGTACTTTGGACCGGAAAAACCAATGCTTTTTGTTCACAAAGCAAGCGTGGCACCTAGCCTGGATGATGAGGGCAGAACACAATTTACAATCGTCATGTCAGCTGAAGTAGCCAAAAACAAATGAAATGGAATTTAAGAAGGTATGTGTAGACTGTTGCCCTTTAAGTGTGTTTCTGTAGCCAGAGAAACAAACTAGGGCAAATCACTCTGAAATTTTTTCTTGGCATGAATTATTTTGATAAGCCAACCTGTCCATTCACTTGGATTGTAAAAATGGAGCTAACAACAGGATAGACAGGTACAGGATGCTTGGATACTCTAACTCCAACAAAAAGAGCAGTCTATTCTCCTGACCCCTTGTGTTTCTTCTCTTCTGAAGAAACCTCATGCTAATCTTCACCTTTCTAGAAATTCCTTTTTCCTTTTTCTGAAATCATGTAAATAATCTGTAACTCTTTGCCCGTTGCCCTATATAGTTTTTGAATGACTTGTAAGAGGCTAGATATTTTATCCCTCTTTGGTGAAATTTAAATCTCCATTGGAGTGACTCTACTTTTGAGTCATTTGTTTGAAGAATATAAAACTATCTTTTAAATTTCAATTTTTGAAAAAACTAAGATATATTCAGGGTTTTTTTTTAATTTAGACGTTTGGAAAACTAAATAGTTCTGTTGATATTGTATAAAGAAGGATATACAGTAGTGCCATCCTTTTGTGTGGTTTCACTTTCTGAGGTTCCAGCTACCCATGGATAACCATGATCAGAAAATATTACTTGGAAAAGTCCAGCAATAATCAATAAACTTTAAAATTGTGTGCTGTTCTGAGTAGCATGATGAAATCTCCCACCCTCCTGTTCCATCCTGTCTGGGATGTGAATCATCCCTTTGTCCAGCATGTCCACAGTGTACACTAATTACTGGGTAGTCACTTAGTAGCCATCTTGGTGATCAGATTGACTATCTCGGTATCCAGGATCTCAGTGCTGTGTTCAAGGTCAGTAGTAGCCTAATGCTATGTCACGATGCCTACATCATTCATCCTACTTCATCTCATCACAAGAAGAAGGGTGAATACAGTACAATAAGGTACTTTGAGAGAGACAGACCATGTCCACATAACTTTATTACAGTATATTTTTATAGTTCTATTTTATTATTAGTCGTTGTTAATCTTTTACTGTGCCTAATTTATGAATTAAACTTTGTCATGGGTATATAGATACAGGAAAAAACATGCTGTATATAGGATTCAGTAGTATCCTTAATTTTAGGCATCTGCTTGGGGTTTTGGTCAGCATCTCCTGTGAATGAGGAGGTACTGCTGTAATGAACCCTTGTCTCTCAACACCAGATTAAGAAATAGAATATTACAAATAAAATTATGATCATCTTTGTATTTCTCTTGGATCTGATGATTCTCCTTTCAGTTTCAGAGTCAACCTAATCTTAAACTCAGTGTCTGTTAATCACATTCATCTTTTTACTTTTTTATTTATTTTTGGGTCCCAAGTCCATGTATAGTATTGTTTCCCATTTATGAAGCATTATAAAAGTGGTAACATACTGTATGTATTCTTCTGTATGTTGGCATTTCTGAATCAACATTTTGTTAGGTGTATTCATGTTGACAGTACATTTTTTTCTGTGCTGTGCAGTATTCCATCATATGGATGAGCCCCAATTATCTTTTCTTTGTGGCTCTTACAAACGGTGCTGCTGTGAACTTTCTTGGCTGTGTCTCTTGGAGCACATGTAAGAGCTTCTCCAGGGGCACATAAATAGGTAGGAGTGAAATTGCTAGGTTGTTCGGCATGCTTATTTTCAACTTCACTAAGTCTTGCCAAATTTCTCTCCAGAATAGTTACATCAATTTATACTCCCACTAGGAGTGCTTAAAATTCCCAGAGCTCCACATCCTCCAAATCAAAAGGTTTTGATTTTGCCATACTTAGGATTTTTTGGTCAAAAAAAAAAACAAACAAACAAGTATGTGAAATGATTTCCATTGTGGTTTTTATTTGAACTTACATATTCTTAATGGAGCTGAGCATCTTTTTTATATGTTTTGGGGCCGTTTATGTACAGTATCTCTTCTGTGAAGTGCCTTTTCATGTTTTGCTTATATTTTCATTGAGTTGTTTGTCATCATCTCATTGACATACGGGATACCAATTCTTTTTTGGTAATATGCATTACAAACACCTTCTTTAATTTTGTGGTCTGCCTTTTCAATATTTTTATTTGTATCTTTTGTTGAACAGAATATTTTATTTTAACACAGTTGTATTTATCAGACTTTCCCTTCATTATTGGTACTTCCGGGGTTCTGTTTAAGGAATATTTCCTACCCTAAATTCATAAAAATATTATCCTATCCTGTAAACATTGGTCTGTATGGATTATATAAAGTAAGTATCTAATTATGGATAAACAATTGCCCAGTACCGTTTACTGAGTAGCCCGTCTTTTTCCCATAGGCATGCAATGCCAATTATGTCAAATATGAGCTTTTCAGATGCATGTGGGTCAGTTTCAGGGCTCTCCCTTCTGTAGCATCTGAATTCTTAATGAGATTTAATATTCCACTTGGACAGGACCTGCACTTTTATGTATTATTTCAAGCATACTACTGTGCTATTTGTATTATTGAGTCAGCCTATTCTTCTAGTCAATCAAAAAACTATCATAGAATTCCAAGCTGTGGGCTCAGCATTGAACTAGAAACAGGGCAGGGAAGTAAACAGGATACTAAAGTATGAGATAAAGTCTTTTCTCTTAAGATGGACAAGAAAAGAAGGCGCAAGCATTTATTATGTACCCACTCTAGGCATCCTGTGAGAAGCTTAAGGTAGTTAGTCTTTCTGGGTATAGAATGTTAACTCTTACACAACAATTAGAGTATACTTTCAGACAGATTTTATTGGTGCTAAATTGTACTGTTTATTCTGTAAATGCTACAGAAGTTCAAGGAGGTGTTGGACACTACACATAATTTATTCCTTCATAAAGAAGGGAGAGTGTGATTATGGGATGCGTAATAAGGAATATAAATACTTGGCACTGATTAAACTCTGGTATCTTTTTCCTTAATTCTTCTAGTCTATTTCTTTGCCTAAAGTTATATTAGTCCCATGAAAAACTGTTCTAACTCTTCTTCACAGAATAATATGTGACTTAAAATGTTAAACCCCAAAGAAACATCATCAGGGTTCTCTAGGATTCTCCATTCAAACCTGGTGGACCTCAGGTAGGAAACACCACCTACTGGAGGGCCAGTCTTTCCGTGTGGTTAATGTAGAAGCAAATCCCAGGGCTTCTGAGGATTCATCCTGATGCGCACAGCGTGATCCTGGATACTCCCACTGAAATTCCTAAAGGTCTTTCTTTGACGCAGAAATGTTGTATCTCTCACCGCTAACAGTTGTGTTCACCAACTGACATTATATTTAAGTACCTAATTAAATGGGTATACTCTTATTTTACCTTAATTTGAATTTGCTTTTATAAGAAATATAACGGTTCAACTGTCAGATGCAATTCTTTAGAATTTTGGACATATTTGATAGTCCTACAAAATCACTTATATCCGTATAAAATCTAAGGTTTCTCTCCAATAAAGAAGAACAGTGACACTAAGATGAAATAGGTAGACTAGACCACCTTAAAAGAAATGCTGATTTTCACTCATCTATTTAGTTGGGCTTAAATTCAATGAGGTTAAATTAAATAATGCCAATGACAAGTTGTCTCAACATGGCTCAGTCAATAAGGTTAATCTAATCCTTAATTAATATTAATCCTTAATTATGGGAAATTTAAAAAGTGCATGTGTGTGCATGCATGCATACACACAGAACATCTACACCAGTTTACAAAGTAGCTAACTATTTGTACTATAAATAGAAATTTTGGTATGTTAATATGGAAGCAATTTTGAATAGGTTTAAGTTTGTCAAGTCCAATGACCTAGCAGAGATATTTTAAAAAAACAATTACATTCAATTCATTTTTCACAAACTAATTATTTGGCTTCATGTAGAAGTTATTTTACTGTCTGCTCGCCTTTCTTTCGGAAGAGCATCTCAAACCAATTAACATGTAGACTAAGAAAGAAACCTTGGCTGGCTGCACCACCTCCTCCCACCTGGGCCACATACTTTTCATTATTCACCAATAGCTACTCAGTGATGCACTAAGCAATTAGTAAATGTTCACTCTATTTGCTAAACTTTGGACTAGGTGCTTTGTATAACTTACCCTTTCACTGTGTAAAGGCTGTTGAACACAGATAGAAACTTGAAAATTGGTAGGAAAAACAGCTTGTTATAAAGTTAGGTTGTATGATTGTCTTCTGTAATGAAAACTAAGTCAAATCCTTGCATAATAAAATTGATTATATCTAATTATCGCATGATCTTTTGATCAAATTGTCCAGTATGTCTTGAAAATAGGGACAAATCAGTGATATGATATTCAATATGATATTATGGTGTGTTTATCATTCACAGAATTTAAACTACAATGAACATTATTGCTAAAGGAGAATTTTTGTTAGAAAAAAACTTTCTGATGAAGACCTAATTTTCCTACTTTATTTTGCAAAGAACATACATTAGGACATTGTTTATTTCCCTCTTGTAAGGCTGGGGATGTTCTATTTAGAAGATCAGTGTTCGCACTTTTAATCAATACAGAACAAAGGATTTGTCTGTATTCACTGCTGAGTACTTGGTCAACAGTTTAATCAAGATTGTCCTTTTCTGAGGTGTATATTTCATCTCATGTAATTTTATAGGAGTTCATTTGGCATAAGAAGCAAGACAACCTTTTCTAAAATAGAGCTATTAAACCTCAACTCAGATAACAAAGGCAATTTCAGTTCATATATCTCAGAATAATGACCACTTCAATGTTATATGCATATATTTTACTTATTTCTCTTGTATAAATATATCATTTGAAATATCTATCGATTGATTCTGTGTAGGTAATAGGGAAATAATTTTCTGATATGAATATTCCGAAAGTGCAATAAATTAAAACTATTTGTGAAATTACTGCTATTCACACTATCATCATAAGAATTTTAACTGAAATTGTCATTGTCAGTCCTTGTTTTCATCAAAATGGATGATCTTTCGAGTTACAGTGTCTAGCTTTGTGATTTACAGTAGAGGGAGGCCTTGGTTATTTTTTCCAGTTCCAGGTCAAGTATGTGAAAGAGATGCCCTACTGAGCCCTTAATACTCCTTATGCTTTAGCAGAGTTTGCCTTTCTTTCCCCAACTTTAGTTTCAAAGCAACTCAGATACAGGTGGAGAGTACCTCCTTTTCAAAATTTCACAGTCACCACATGCAGAATGCACATTTGTAGTCCATTAAAGAATCTTCTAAAATATGCAAAACTCCTTTTGGGTATTTTACAAAATCATCACTATTCTTAGGATGTTGCTTTTGCATGAGCTAACATTTGTCATTTGTGCTCAGGCCATTCCAAACCTCTTATCTCCTCCAAATTTGAATGAACAGCCCAGAAATTATCCAGGAGTAAATTCAATAACTTTTAATTAATTTTGCTAGGCCCGGAGAAATAGAGAAATTGCATGTAACCAATAACGTTGCCCATGTAGCATGTCTGAAAGGTAGACCAGCCCAGCTCCTCACAATCTGCCATTTCAAATGAATCTGAAACAATTCCCTTTTGTAAAGTAACTCATTCTTACTGCTGCTGGTTATACGTAGTGCCTGAGATTAGATGCCCGTGAGTGTTAACCTTCATTATTCTTTCAAAAGTTGGCAATATCCTGAAAAAAATTTTATTTTTCTCTCTTTTTCAGAAAACAATTTCTTTCAGAACCAAATTGATACATTGATAGAAATTGATACATAAATACATTTTTAAAACATACCTGTATATCTATATAAATAATTAGGTAATTATCTTGGAATGAGAAAGAGTATACAAAATTCCATTTAATTTAATTCAATAGACTTTTATTTTCTACGAGCCTCTTTCACAGCAGTATGCTGAGGACATACAGAAGGGTGAATAATGCCATGTCCCTAATTCCAAAAGATGTAGCCCGGTGAGGTAGATGACAATCACTAATAACTGTATCATAATAGATTGTGAGAAATATTAGGGAAGTGTAAAAGCACAAGAACCAGATATTCTAGTTGGAGGAGAATCAAGAGAAGGGATAGGCTGGATATTACCAGATATGTTTTTGTCAGACGGAAATTAAAGGTTGAAGAATATAGAGGCCTTTCATCCATTTTCAATCCTATTAAATAAGGCATGCTAGGTATGCTTCTGAATGAATAAAGGGGCTTAAATGTTTTCCTCTCTAAATATTTATGATGTTAATTCTGAGTAAAGGGGATACGGGATTTAAAAGCAGTGTTTGGAAAGAGTAAAATCAAATCAAGGATCTTCCAGACTAAGGATATGTTTAAAATAAAATATTTTAAAAATCTCCGAGCTACTGTGTATGATGAACAACTGTACTTTACATTATATTAATATGTAATGCTGCCCTGTTATGAATAGATATTTTAGAATAGTTCTTGTTAATTTTTTAGCGCCCATTTATCTTAAAGAAAATGTTTTTCAAAGTATTGTTCCTGGACCACCTGGGGCGGAATTTGTTAGAGAGAGCTTGTTAAGTCAGAATCAGAGCCTCTGGAGCCGGATCCTATGCCAAGTGAATTTTATGTCCACCAGCGTTCGATACTATGGTCTCAGAGTAAGTAAACTGTTCAGGAAAGTGGTAAAATTGTATTTCTTTCCATATATTCCTTAACACACAGTTTCACTGACAAGTTGACTTCTTTCCATTTATGCCATTTCTTTCTTCTCTCCTATTATTTCTGTTTAGAATTTTACTGACATTATCTTTTTTTCTTAATACCTATTCATTAAATGTTAATAAATTATCTAGAAATTATTAAATAGTTTAAATCTTTTTTTTTTTTAAATAAAGCATCAAAACGAAGCTATCTAGGGGATGGTTTTTTATTGTGACCACTTGCCCTAAGGAATGTCTACATTGAACTTTCTCCTGGTCCTGCAAATTGTGGCTTACAGTGCTAGTGTCAGAACTCGGTGGCTAGGCAGGCCTGGCTCCAGGGACTGTGCAGGTATCAACTCATCAGATGACTGTGCCTGGCTCTGGACTCAGCACTTCGTGGGCCAGACCCCCAGCCCTGGAATGTCCTGTTTTTTCTCACGACATTATAACATCAAATGAAAGTTTAGTACGTTTATGTACAGGCAATGGGATAATGTGTTCCTAATCTCATGGTCTCTGATCTTCTAGATCAGGGCTAAACTTTGCTGGGCAATTGAATGTGCAGCAATTGTAGTGGCGTTTCATTGTGAAAGATCTTAAGGCCATTGGACTGTTGCCCTGAGTTTAAGATCAGGGATTCTGATCCTAAAAGAAAACTGAAGCCATGCGGATGTGTTGATGGTTGTTTGTAAATTACTTTAAATAACTCTTCACTTTTAAAAATTTACTAGCTAAACTAAGCTGGAAGAACATATCTTGATTTTCTCCACCAAATATCAGCACCCCAAATATCTCCTCTAAGAACTGAGGCTTATATTAGATCGTTGAATGTGCTCGTCAACAGTATCAGCTTTACCTGTGTTTGTTTTGTTTACTACCTAAAAGGTAAGACCTAAAACCTATAACTGAGATGCCTAAAAACCATCAAGTTGTGTCCTATCTGTTACCTTGGAAACCCCCTGGCCCTTGTGAATAGGCTGCAGATAGGACTCCTGAGATGACAGCCACCTATGCTTCTCTAGATCTGGTCATGTAGGGGGGCAGGTCTCAGTGACCACATGCTGGTCTTGTCCACTTGAATTCATTTGCTGAAATTGTGTAAGGCTCCTCAGGTTTTCCAGAATTGGGATCCTGTGATGGGTTCCAGGTTTCTTCTTTTGCAATCTTTGCTGCTTGCCCCGGTTCTCTACCTAGAGCATGTTACATGGTAGCCCCTGGAAACAACATGGCCAAACCCTAATACCCAGAACCTGTGACCTTCTGGACCATTCCCTTGGCCTGCCCTTGCAGGCATTGAGTGTGAGATCCCAGTCTGAGGAATCTGGTGTCCAGGTGCTCATCCATCACCTAAGAACAAACATGGCCCCCAGTACTCCATCAGTAGATGTCACTCTGTGACCCTCAAGGTCATTCCCATCTCAAAATCAATTTTCTGATTCTATGAATTGATGAGAAGTTTCTCAGTGATAAAACTTCTTATTTTCTTCCCTGAGATCTAATCTATACTGGAAAAAGCATTTCTACATGTGTAGACAGACCAGAGAACACATTTCTGAAACACGTTTCTGTGTAGGAGGGGAATTTGGCTGACAGCTTCTGCGAGTACCTGTTTGCGCTGACAGCTGTGTAGGTAACTAAAAGGATTTTCTTGATTTGGGCAGCCAATCTCGCTAGGGCCTAAGGGTTATTTTCTTTTTTACAGGAGTTAGCTGTATAACCAGAAAAATCCTTGTTAACATGTCTTTTTGTCCAATGGGTTTCCAAAGTCGATTATATATTATTTGGAGCAGGAAAACAAATTTGGGTGGGCAGTCAGGGAGCATTTTCTGGTACTACCTGTGTTCAGTGCCCTAATTTCCTTTTCCTCTTTGTACCCCCTAGCATAACCTGATATGCCCCAGGCAGTTGTTAGCCAGTACCATTAGATGGGGTGAGTAGCACTCATCAAGGTTCTGGGAAATCCTTTGTAGTATACTTATGGAAATCCATGTAACAGATACTCAGTAAATATTGACTGATTTCAAGTGTGGGATCATACCACATTGGGTATCATTTCTACTTTTAGATATGGACCATTTTTGAAAGACCTATAAAAGCTAGATTAGATCTACAGTTATGTTATTTCCCAGTGACACCTTTTTCTTCTCTAAATAAACCTCTCTTTTCTGCCCACACAGTTCAGGTAATGGTAGTGTTACTGTTACCTGGGTTTGAATTTTGGCTCTACCAAGTTCTGACTGGTCTGGGGCGAGTTACTTTACTTCTATGACCTGTATATGATTGTCTACAAATAGGACAGTAATGCCTACTTCAGAAAGTTGTGGCAAAAGAAAATGCATAATGCTCATGATATACTCAGCACAATATCTGAGGTAAAATAACTATCAGCATCATTACTACAGTTAATATTACAACTGCTTATATCACTACAGAATGTGTATGAGGTTTGCTTATGTGGAGACTTTAGCTCCCTAGAACACAGCTGAGAATCTAAAAAAAAAAAAAAAATCAAAAAAGTTTTGTTGTAGTTAAAACAATCGCCTAAGGATCCATGTACTAAATTGCAGGCACTTTATTTTTTTGAGAGTACTGTGGTTCTCACTCATAAGGAATTTATTTCTATTAATATCTTGTTCTACATTGCTAACCAACGTGGTTATAAAATTTTTAAGTTCATAGCAGTATAGTAAGAGAAATATTGTATGGATATAAATAACGGAGCCAAGTATGGTAATAACACTGGAAGATAAGTGGCAATAAGAAAAGGGACAGGAAAATTATGATTTATACTCAGCAATTGATAGTTATACTGATTGTTCTAAATGGTCATGGAAAAGTTAAATTATATTTGGGTCATACCAATAAAACATATGAGAATGTGATTCATTTTAGAAAAATAATTACCAAATGATTTGTTAAAGTTTGATTAATTGGGAAGTTTATAATAACCTGAAAAATTCATTTATTTAAAATATTTTATTCTTTATTTCTATAAGAATAAACAATGTGAAGAATAATAGTATAGGTTGTGATTGCATATCTAAAATGCTTGGGACCATAAGTATTTGAATTTTGGATTTTTTGGATTTTGGAATATTTGCATTATACTTACTGGTTGAGCATCCCAAATCCAAAAATCTGAATTTTGAAATATTCTAATGAGCATTTCCTTGTTAATGCTCAAAAAGTTTTAGATTTTGGATTTATATTAACTTTTCTGGGTCCGTGAGAAAATGTATTCTGAAGTGTGTTAAATAATTCCCTCTTAAGAATTTTATTCTGAGATTAATAAATTTAACATGCAACTAGAGATTCAGAATATAGATTCAAAGTAATACCGTGCATGTAGTATTATATAAACATATAAAAGTAATAATTAAAAAACTGAGCAGTTGATCAAAAAATTTCCAAATGCATTATAATTATCATTTATATAAATTGTACTTTATCATATAATATGCATTATTGGAAAAGACCATTTGTATGAGAAGAAATACTTCCTTCTTGGAATCACAAAAGTTTCAAGCTGGAAGGAATTTAAGAGTTCTAGTTCAGCCTGCCTTCTAGCACAGGCATCCCCTATACAGCATCCCATATACCTTTAAGAGGCATGAAACTGTTTGGATAATTGATACTGTAGCCAAACTGCCTGAGTTTATATCCCAGCTGTACCACTCACAGTCTGTGTGACCTTGAACTAGTCACATAACCTGTCCTTCTCAGGGAGGGGGGGAAATATGTACACATAAAAATTATTATCCTTAAAATTATGCATTAATACATGCAAAGCACTTAGAACAGGATCTGGATTATAGGTGCCAGTAAAGTGTTGTTGTTTAGTAACATATAATCTATCACATAATCCTTGAATTTAGGAGTCATGCTAAGTGTAGAGGAGAGGCAGGGTGTTTGTGGTTTGTGGGTAGGACATGCTGGAGTAGCGTGTGTGAACTGAGCTCTTTGAGTAAAACCATCAGATCTCGATGCTTGTGATAGTCTTGTCATAGTCGTTTTCACAGTTACCAGCTCAGGGGAGGAGTAGGCACAGGGAGGCATCATTATTACCTGAATGGTAGCTATGCTGGACTGTCGCTGCATGTCTTGGCCTCCCAAATGTATTTAGTCCCATGGAAGTAAATCTGTTAATCCATTTAACAGCATGATCCATAGCAACCCGTAAGGGTGCCTTGGAGTGAGCTGCCCTGGTAGGTACCCTGGGTGAGGTAGGCAGGAATAGGGCGGGACAGGAGAGACAGGCTGGCATTAAGTCGGATGTGATGCTAGAGGTCTGACTACATCCCTGATTGGACCATAGCTAAAAATATTCATTCAAGGGGAAGCGTATCTCAGTGATCGCAATGGACTTCAGTGACGGGAACTTTTCCTGTGGAAAGACAAGGATCAGAAAATAGCAAGCAAGAAAAGGAATTCCAGGCCAGCACCAAGGATAGTTCCCTGGGAGGCTTCTGCAGCACAGGCCTTCTCAAAGACAGTTCAGCCTCTGAGACAAGCCCTCCCTGCGTCTAGCAGTGAAATCTAATAAAGCAAATAGAAACAAAGGCCACATCTTTTTCCTCCCAAGGCATTTTTTATGGTTTGTTCAGGATAGCAGCAAAACATCATCTAGGTTGAAAGACAGCTGATTTTTTGAATTTTTGAACTTACTTTATTATGACTTTCTTCTAGAATCCTTCTTCTCAAGGCCAGGGAAGTTTCCTGACACTAAGTCCACAGCATCTGATTGGATGCTTTAAAAAAACAAACAAACAAACAAAAATGTAGAAGAGATGTAGTAGTTGGCTGTGACTTTCGATGGCCATGCTTAGAATATGTGCTCCTGTCACTGGGCATTCTCACAGTGACCACAATCACTAGAGCTCAAGAATGAACTTGAGTCTTTTGTGGCTCTGATGGAAATATCCCTGATAGACCATGCTAGAAATCCTCAGTTCCCATCAGTCTCAGGCTATAGGAACTTGCAAAGTTCTGAATTCCCTCCTCTTTGTCTTATCTTTCTCTGGGTCTGCTCCTTGCCAACATTTAGTGGAGTGTTGATGCCATAATTAACAAAGTGTCAGGCTCTCCTCTAAAACTCACTTTTACCCACAGCACCCAGCAGTGTCTTTTGACAATTTATCACACCTCTCTCAGACACTTAAACCACTTAGAAATAAGTAGTAATAGCTTGTTCACTAGCCCCTACACCTATCCTTTCCACTCTAAAGCTGTGTTTCACCAAATGCCATTATCTTACTTTTCTAGTCTTGGAAAAGTACCAAGTAGAAGCCTTTGCTTTCTCAAAAAAAGAAAAGAAAAGAAAAGAAAATCAGCTTTGGAAGCCGACAAAAGCAAACATAGATCATATGCTGGCTGATTGGTAGCTTTACATTGTAGGTATCAGCCAACATTTAGTTATCTTTAGAACTCTAGACACTGGAACCATTCTCTCCAACACAGGAAAAAGTTTTGGATAGTTGCCTGTTTTTAAACTTCTTGCTACATCATATTTCAACCACAAAAGGCAGTGGGAGGAATATGTTGGAAAAAATTAGATGATAATAAGGGTGGCAAAGTAAAGGAAGGAAACTCATTTTCTTTGTCCCTTTCCCTAGGGTGGTAATTGGACTAATTTACCTGGTATTATCATTTTTTGCAAGACACCTAAAAGCATAGTCAGAAGTCCTAGATAAGTATAACATTTGGTTATCTTTTCAGACCCATCATCATATTTTCTGTGGCATGTAGTCAAATGCATTATCACCCCAGGAAGACGTGTGCTGGATCTCTTTGTCACATGGCATGTGGGGCTGGGCACACGTGCTAGACAGCTGAACCAGGCGACAGGGAATGAGTTCCAAAATCCAAGGAAACATATCATAAAATGTTCTCTCCTAAATTAACAGAACTATTTTTCGTGTGAAGTTGATACATAAGATGAGAAGATTGAGAAAACTGATTTCTTTATGAGTACAAGCAAGGAAGCCACTCAGTTTTGCCTCTGTATTTCCAAATAGCATATAATGATAGAATGATTATGTAGTAAATCATGTTAATTACTTTCTTCCACAGCTGTTGTTTTCAATATGGGGAAATTATAATTGTTTAAAATAAGTGTATAACTTTCTTCCACATTTAGTGTACTAAATACAAGTAAACGAGATTTTCGACGTCTTTTTAAAAATGTTTTGTTTATCTCTGGTGAAAGATAAGGTAACGCTAAATTTTCAGAATTAAATAAAATGCCATAGTTTACATTTGCTTATTGAAGTCTATTATTTTATTGCATTATAAGTACTAAATTTTAGCTACTGTGTCAGATATGAGTAAAATTTCCCTTTGAATCATTCTGTTTTGATATCCTGTGAAGGTCTAATGGTTATCATCCTTAGCTTATATTCTACTAAAACGTGTATGTGTATGCAGTTTGTTTTTATGTGACTTATTTATTTCAAATATGTGCAGTGAGTGAAGATATTAATTTCTTTTTTTGTGAGATAACTCTGTGCGTTCTTTGAATTTTGCATGGAAAAGCTTGTACTATATCTGCAAAATTAATCCCAATATGCATTGAAGAGCTATGAGGTGAAAACAATTCTTCTTACACTCTACGATTAGGTATCTTTCATGTCCTCATATAGTTTACAGTCATGTCAGTGAGAAGAAGTTAAGACATACATATGTATCTCAGAAATTAAGGCTATATATTGAATATATCCAAGAGAGCCAGTCCTGCCTCTAAGGACTGCATGGGGAAGAAGTTGCTTGTTGATTATAAATAAGATGATTTGCAACCAAGCTTAAAGGAGAAGGGAGCAGGATGAAGAAATGTAAATAAATTGTAAAAGAATAAATATATATGTTTAAAAATATATGAGAAAAAATATTCACAGGTCTAGAAGACAGTATGAAAGAGTACTGGTAAGAGTCAATATGGGAGAAACTGTAGTGTTTGAATGGAGAGGACCTGTCTTAATACTTGGCACTTGTGCTAGTTATATAGTGTGCTGTTAACACAGTGCCTTAAAGCAGCACACACATTTATTGTCTCACTGTGTCTGTGGGTCTGGAATCTGGGCACAGCTTAGCTGTGTTCTCTGCTTCGGGATTTCTCAACAGGCTTCAGTGAAGGTGTGGGCTGGGGCTGGAGTCGCTTGAGGCCCCACTGGGGAAGTCCTGGCTTCCAAGCTCACTTGCTGTTGACAGGATTCACTTCCTTGCTGGAGACTGGCCGGAGGCAGCTCTCAGTTCCTTGCCATGTGGGCCTGCCAACGTGGCAGTGTGCTTCCTCAAAGCAAGCCAGCAGAGAGGGCAATGCAGAGAGTTTGCCAGTGTAGGGCAGAGAAAAGTGGCTTTTCTCCACCTTTCTAGGTTCTGTGGCTGGGCTATGAATTAAGTTGACATAAGGCAGATTAACAGGAGAAAAGGTATACAAATCTTTTACATGCACAGGGACATCACATGAAAGAAGAATGAATACCCCCAAACCCAGTGATATCTAGGAGTTTATATATCCTTTACAGAGGGAAGAGGGGCGGGGAGATGTAGGCAACTTCAGGGAGAGTAAATGATTTTGGGAAAGATGAACAGGCCCTCAGAAGAATAGGGGATAGTTTGTCTGGGCATGTTCTCCACCTCTAGTTTCTCCTGGGATGAGTCAGTCCTCCCTCTTTGGTAAGATTTCCCAGGAGGGGATGCATGACAGATGAGCTTCCCCTGAAGGACCCTCTTTAGGTGGATAAGGGGGCAGATGGGGCGCTCAGAGACAGGCCCTCCTGCATCTGCCTCCCGAGTGCCCTCAGTTTGAAGGAATCAGCAGACTAACGTGGTGTGTTTTGGGGATGCCATTTCCTGCTCTCAAATTATAAAAGTTGTCTCTGAGCAGCCTTCTTCCTTATACAGGTACTTTTACTAATGTAGATTTCCTTTATAGGTACAAATTTCTTTTATTAAGAGACAGCTTTTCAGAGCTACTCTTGTGTCTGTAGTTTCTCAGAATAACCAGTTCAAAATCTGTCAAAGAATGATATTTTGGGTTACCATATTCTGGTCTCCTACAGTCATATTTTGGGCTGGTGTGTCCTAAGCACCAACACTCTTAAGGTGGAGGTCACACTCTATTCTAATGTATTCACAAAAGTGTCGTCCCATCAAGTTTGCTGCATTCTGTTGGGTTGAAGCAAAATGCTAGGTCCGACCTCTGCTCACGGGGAATGAATGTACATCATATTCCCTCAGGATCACTGGGGGTCATCTGAGAAGTACTCATACCATTGTCCTTTCCCTTGCGTAAGAACTAGAATTTACACAATGGCAAATATGTCCCTGGATTGTCATGTACATGTGTGTGTGTGTATATCTACCTACATATATGTGTGTAGACGTGTAAGTGCATATTCATATGCAAACCCTTCATTAATAGAGATATATTTGATAATGTTTCATAAAGCCTTTAGATATAAACATTTTAACATATATCTGGCCCCAGACCAGGAAAAGTTTGAAGTAAACAAAGGACTATCTTTCTTCCTTTTCCATTCTACTTTCTGGGGACCCCTTTCTTCCTTTCTGGGCCTCCCTTGCCTCCAGGCCCATCACATCCAACTTCCTCCTGCTGATCCCTGGATTCACTCCCGTTGGGGAACCCAGCACTGAATTCTAGGCACTGAATGTGTCCATGCTTCTTTCCAATGTAATCTCTGCACGCAGGAACCTGTTTTTCCTCTAAGGGCATGCATTCTGAAATGTTAAAATGCATAACGCATGGAAACTATTTGTTCCTGTCACAGCTAACTAATCTGTTTCCCCGAACATAAATAACAGAAGGCCGGTCTGCAGCGTTCATTTCACCAGGACTTCCTCGTGGGTGTGTCGAATGGAGAATTAGTGTGGGAGGAGGGGAGGCTATTTTTGCATTTCGTCATTACCGCAGGAGGTAGCTGTTGACATTGTCCATCCTGGGTGGTCCTCTGACGCCTCCACTCAGGGCGCTACTCTTTTCCACTTTGCATCTTTGCACCTACGGCTCCCTGTCCCTGGACTGGCGTTCCTCCCCTTGTCTGGTGGACGTCTCTCCCCATTTCCTGACCCCACTCGGATTTTGCCTTCTGCTGTGAAGATGCCTGACCCCTCACGGCAGAATTCTTCACCACTGCCACGTGCTGCCTCCCCTGCCGGTGCATTATTGAGTACAGCTCACTACAGTGTATGTATTTTGAATGAGTTCTACTCTCCCAGACCTCCAAGACCTAAAGGGCAAAATGCTTTTTATAGGATAAAGTAAAATTTAGAAATACTATCCTAGGCCCCATCTGGCATCTTTTCCTCTGTGGATGCTGCTGTGGCGTCCCTTCTTCCAACCCGCACCCCCGCAGGGTCCCTTCTGGCTTCCTTTTACCTTCACTCATGTAATCGCCTCTGAGTCCTGATGCCTCCTGGAAATGTCTCTTTTATGCATCTCCTTATTTCTCCCATCCCTTTCCCATCCTGGTCTCTGTTCCAGCTCATCCCCTGTCTGGACCAACCAGCCCCTATCCTGCAGCCAACCACCACAGGACTCAGCTTCCCCAGGGACCCCTTCTGTTAAGTAGTTTTCTCCTCTAAAACCCTCATCATCGTTTCTCATGGAGCCATAGGATCAAGTCCAAACTCTGTAGCCTGTCATTCAGTGTCCTCTCTGCTGTGTTTCTTAGCAACCTTCCTGTCTTCAGTTGAACAAAGATGGGCTCACATAATGTCTTCTTTGGTTGTGCCAGTGTCTGGGGAAGTGCTAAATATATGATAGATTCTTAATAAATATTTGTTGAATTAATAAATAACTTCAGTTATAATTTGCTAGGTTGTGACACTTACTGAGTCGCTGTTTTATGACAGGTACATTTTTACTAATGAGGAATCTGAACATAGGGAGGTAATAACTGGCCTGAGGCCACCTGGCTGATGAGGGGCAGCCAGAAAAAGAAGGCAGGCAGGTGCACCAGCACGTCAGTGTGCAGGGTCCGCCCCAGAAAGGCCTTGTTGAATTTCACTAAAAAAGGGGAAACCAAAAAACACAAGTGAGTTTGCTTTCAACAGTTATTGTTCCATATTTCAGAGATAGTTGCATTTGAATCCTGTGCTGTTGTGATTTTATCTACAGTTAGCTGCCTTTTCAAAAGATAAGCTTTCTCTCTTCGGTTTCCCTGTGTTGCCTTCTCCACTTCTGGAGTATGATGAGGTGCACCTGACAGAGTTAAGTCTCGTGCTCAAGTTGCCATACAGGGGACATTCAAAATGCCTGCGGCTGCTAAAACTGTGTGGCCTCATCACCTTTTCTTGGGACACAAGCTCAAGAGACAAGCAGAGTTCAGGGCTAAATTTTTGAGGGACCATTTCCCTGGACTTAATTAAAGAACTTTAAGTTGTAAAACAGTGTGATGAAAGAAACAGAGTCCTCTGCAGGCCTGGCCCCAGCATTCAACGAAGGTAAAGTTTGCTTTTATTTTCATCATTCTCCAATTTCCCTTCCGTCTCCAGCCATGATTCTCCCCACCACTGACCAGTGCCCTCATCGTTTCTTCTCTGTCTCCCCTATCAAAATACCTTATCAATTAACTTTTGCTTCAGAAAAAGCTGATAGACTCCTCACAGTGAGTGGAAATGATAATGATAAATAGCAACTGTGACATATTGAGTGCCTCCTGTGTACCAGGCACTCTGCTCTGTGGTTTCCTTATCTCCACTCCACATAGCAGCTCAGTAAGTTACCCCTAGTTTGCAGTTGCTAAGACAGAAGTTTAAGGGAGTGAACTCTACGGTATCATGCTACGCAGCAGAAAAGTAGAACAAATAGGATTCCACTTCGGGATTATTATGTTTCCCTCATATTAGTTGTTGTCTAAAAGACCACCGGGATGGCTAAATAGTAGGAAGGAGAGCTTTATTCATTGCATCAGTTTGTAAACCAGGAAAAGAGAATCTCCGCTGTGGACTAAAGGTGCTCTCTCCTTGAGGAGGGAAGGGTCAGAGTGGGTTTTTATGCCTCAGAGGTTCTGTATTATGCAATAGACTCATACATATTCAGCAGGTTTGGGAAAAAGCTATACATATTTATGAGGGAAGCCAAGCACTTGTGCAGTGGATAAATGTATATGTGACATACATCCCATGTTCACTTGGGGACAGCATTTTAGCATTAAAATGAGGTAGAATTTGGCTCTTTATGTGAAAAGGTGGACTATAGGATACAAAGAAAGGCTGTGCGCAGCCTCTGTGTAAGCTGGCTGAAACTGGCTTAGGGTCTGCAATTGCTTATCAGAAAAGAAGGCTGGTCCTCTGTGCAATCAGAATCGTGGTGGTCTGTGTTATAAATCAGAGTTAGGATGATTTTCCTGATAGCTCTGTTGTTAGGGAATTTAGTAAGAATATGATTTTTCATATATCCATAGGAATTTAGAGATTTTCTATTTCAGCCTTTCCCTGAACCCTAGACCCATAGACAACCTTCATTTCCTTAACCTTAGGGTCTGTTTTAGTTGATAAAGGGTGTCTATTTTGGTCTTTCAGCTCACAATATGTTTTCCTGTTAAGAGTCATTGCATTTTAGTAGACAGTAATTTAAAGCTAAAGAGTGGTTGACTTTCAAATACTAACAAAGGTAGAGTTGGAAGCCTTTTAGGTCCCCTCCAGCCATCACACCTTATAGGCCTGCTCTGTGGCTTTGTATAATGTTGACCATGAGCCAGTTTCTTTTTAAGATAAAATTTCCCTTGAATTACTGTAGCAGAAGATTTGTGCTTGTTTTGTCTCTGAGTACCCACTAAAAGCAAACTGGAACAACAGCCTCGGCAGCCTATCTCTCAAGGGCTCTTGCTAATTGTTCTGGATCTCTGAGCAAATGATAAATACATTTATGGAGCACTTAGGCAACAAGAGCACTTGCTGTATACAGCTCTAAGTGTTTTAAATGCTTTAAACTCAAGTGATCTTAACACTTCATCCAAGATGTGGTAAGTAACACCCGTGTTCTAGGGGTGAGAATACTGATGCAGAGATATTAATCTAAGTAGTAGGTGTTAAATCTAGTAGAAGTAGAAGAAAACTTAAACAAGCCTGTCTGAACCAGAGCTAGTAGTCCTAACCACTCTGCACCTCTGCTTCTTAGTTGTGATCTTTGTACAAAAAATGCATTGTCTCTTGGAAAGGGTAACTCAGTAATAGCCAATATGCAAATATTCTCATGGACCTTGACTTTAAAGCAAAATAAAAACAAGGCAGTGTGTCCACAAGACCTTAGGCCTCTTCTGTGTGGCTCCCTAAGACCACTTGATTGTTAGACACTCGTGAGTGAGGCCCCGGTGTGCTCTCAGATAGCTTGGTGGGATGAAGAGTCAGTTGACCACCATTCTATTTGGGTTGGGATATGGACAGGGTAAGCACCCATAGAAGACAAGACGTGAGTGAAAAAATCATATTATAAACCACAAATCACTTCTTGAGGGGTTGCTAGGATGAAAAAAATCAAGAAGACCTGAGCGGTCCAGGAGTGCTACCTGGGAAATTATGGACAGGAGTCAGAGGACTTAGGAAGTTTCGACAAGACTCTCCACCTTGCCCTTGCTTGCGCTCCATGAAGAGCTGTGATTTGCTGCTCTTTCATTTTTCACCATCTTGTATGACCCTGAGAAATTAAGTAGCAGGTGAGAAGTGTTACCCATTGTAAAGCACAATCTTGATTATAAAGCTGTGTTCTGCATCAGTCCGTGGAGATTTCTTCTGTGTTACTGCTCTGTTTGTGGAGGGGGAGAGAGAGTGGGGCTGGAAGGAGGCACGGGGAAGGGGAAGAACTTGCCTTACAGAAAAGTCCTGAGGCGTGAGTGAGGATTTGTCAGTGGGATGTGTCTACGGTCTAGTAAAAAGAGGAAGATTTAAAGTGTTAGAAAATATTTTTCTTCAGAATCTGCAGGCAAGAATGCTCTACCTTTCTTTGTTCTTTAGTAATCGGGCACCTTCGGCTATGTTCCCATTCAAAAATAAAGGAGAATTACAGGGGTTTGAATAATGGTAATCATGGCATATTTCACATTTTGAAGTTTGAATAATTCACCTGAACTTAATTACAAAATGAAATACTGTATTTGTGCATAGCCCTCTGGTTCTGCATTAGGAAGGGAAAGGTATATTACACTTCCAAAACCTGACCCTGCTTTGGTTATAGGAATTTTTGTAATGAAATCTGCATACCCAGGGGTTTCCCAAAGTATGTGAAATGCCAGAAGAATGCATAAATGCCTGGAAGGTGAACAGGATTAATTTAATGGGAATTGGTTGCCTTCAGAAAACACAGGAAGGAAAAAATAAAATAACAAATAGTTTTTGACGTGAGACATTAGCAGATGGTTTTATATAGGCGCAGTGGCATTGTCTTTGCACTTTGTTAATAAAAATTCTGCAGACATTGTTCATATTATGTTTGTCAGGAAATGATAGTATAAATAAAAATAGAAGATTGGTATGGAATGGATATAAATATTGAACGCATTTCATGCTGCATATCAATCAGTTAACAATGGGGTAGTTTCCTTGCCCTTTACCATTATTCGATGCAAATTTTGAAACACAGAAGGCATTATAAATTTGTTATGTCTACAATTACATATTAAAAGGTGTTTTCATTTGAGTGGCAATCCATAAATATTACATGGCCACATCTATTAATTTCCCATCAAAATACATTTTCCTCGTTAGGCAAGCTGATGTCTTCTCTCTGGGGTTGATCACCTTGGCTGTGGCTATTAGCTCTGTTCCAGTGGCCAATCTCAGCTACCCTTTCTTTAACCTCTCAGACACAAACTTTTTAAAAGAAACATTATAAAATCTTTCCTTACACTGAATGTCATTAGCAATGTGTCCAGACTTGGAAAACCTTCTCTTGTTTCATTATGATTCATTTTGGATAGCAGTTGGACCACACTTTCTTCTATAGCTTTAATACTGTTTAATTAAGGATTCCAAAAGACCAGTTTCTTGTATTATATTTATTTAGGCAAACAACATGCCAAATCTCTAGGGAAGGTTGCTATATTGTTTGTTAATATAGAAAGCCTATAAAGATTTGTTTCCATTAGATTTTGGTGAAATGTACCATCTGTTCAGCTAAAGAGCTTCTATTACCAAAACAGGTGGAAATAGAACCTTCTTTATTTTCATCATCTTCATGTGCCTATGTGACTGTATTTCCACCTTTCCAAAGTCTATTCTAAGTCCTCAGACTTTGTGTGATGGCTCTTTTACCTCTCACACACCAAGCTCTCTTTTGTGTGTGGGCCTGGGCCTTAGGGTCATAGACACTGATCTGAGCACTGGAGAGTGGCTCTGAGTTTATCTGGTTTTACTGCTTGGCATGGGGATACTGCTTTAACTTCCATCTGAATTTTCCTAAATTCAACAGCAAATTTTTGCTCTCTTCTTTCCTCTTTTCCTTCTCCTTCCTGTTTCTTTTCTCTCTCCTACCTTTCTCTCTAATTCCTCTGTTCCTGTCCTTAAACAACACCAAATACTCATGGCAACCCAAATGTTCCAATCTCTTTTGTGCCTTTGTACCTCTTGCTGTTGCTGGACGTCCTCTCTCAAGTTCTTCCATTGGCTAATCCCCACTTGCCTTTCCAGGCTAATCCCCAGCAGGTTCAGTTCTGGGGAACCTTCTCTGTGAAGTGCATCCCCATTGCTGAGTGGCCCCCTCTTCTCTGCTCTAAGCACATTCCAGCTGACTCTCTCATGGTACTAACTGTGTGCAATTGTCTTGACACACTTGTTCATGCCATCATTAAGCAGAAATAAGTTCCTTTTGAGTAGAGACTGGGCCTTTTATCTCAGTATCCTTTGCACCCAGCTATGTTAAGATCTAATAATTATTGGATGGATGAATGGGTTGTGTTTGGATGGAAATAAAGTGTCTATGCCTTGCTCCAGGAAATGAAGTACATTAGACATGCTCACTGCCCTGATGGAGCTTTGCAATTTATCTGGAAAATTTAAACATGTATACAGAGCTATGAGAGGAGGCAGTGTATGTTAAGTAGTATATAAAGGGGGAAAAGGTTAAAGAGCTCTAGGATAGTACAGGAAGATCAGAGCTCCATGATTTAGGAAGGACTTGTGGAGGAGGTAGCTTTCAGCCCCTCCTTGAGTTCTATATGTATTTCATTCTTCCTCCTAGTATTACCAGGAGGGGTCAAGGAATGAGAAATCAGAAAGTCTCCAGGAGAAAAAGGAGTTCTGTTCTCTTATGTGGTCAGAAATGGCAATCCTTGAGTAAGTCTTGCTTACTTCAGCCTCTTCCACCAATAGTAGTTATGTGACCTGGGACATGTTACTTGGCCACCTGAAGCAGCATCTGCCATCTTTCATCATTCTTCATCTATCAAATGGTGATTACAAGTGAGTCATTATAAGGAAAAAGAGAGAGAGATAATCTATGTAGTGCTCCTACCATGATGGCTGGTACATAATAAGTGCTCAATAAATATTAGCCATTATTACTGCTATCATTATTAAAGCCCTTTACTATGAGGAGTATCTGTTAAGTATACTTGTTCACTGTGCTTTATTATATAAAGAAATCCTGTTGTGGAAAATTGGTGTGTGTCAAAAATCTGTTTTAATGTATTTATTAGGCTGAACAATAGAAAACTGTCATTTTTATAGGTCAAAAATGGTCAAATAGCAATTTTGTATGATTCAACTTAATGTATATGTATTTACCCATTTAGAATCTTAGACCTTGCCTATAAATTAGAAAGTCTTCAAATAGGAAAATTACACATAAGGAAGTTTATCATCTCATGACCCACGAATTTCAAGCAATAGTCTCTATAAAACTGCAGTTTGACAAAGAGATTTGGGCAGTTTTCAGGAGTTGCATCATTGAATACTGAATAGGTAAGGCTTTAATTGTGGTAAGACCATCGCACCCAAGTTTCAGTAAGGTTAAGTTCTAGTTTCAACCATAAATATGGTCAGTGAACTCAGTCAAATGTTTTCCTGGTTTTCATAGTTCACTAAAGCAAAGATTTGAGCCCAGCATTGAGAACATAATTCAACTAAAAGTTAAGTTGTACCATGTTGTGCCACAAGGGACAGCACAGCTGTTGAGATGCAAAAGCTGAGAGTGTGATGAACCGCATAGATGAGGTTTAAAATGCTGTAGGAATCCATTTGGATACGAGCATTCTGGTGACATTTGAACTGATTCTTAAAAAGACTCCCCTTCACTGAGGCTGGAGGGGAGTCACATTCTAAGTAGGAAAATAATGAAAAGTAGGTCTAGAGGCAAGAAATCAAGGAATATATCGCAAGAATGAATTCCACATAGCCGTGGTTGACTGCATTTATTGTATGTGAGGAGGAAAAGGGGGAAATAAGGCCATGGGAATAAGGAGATACTTCAGATCCCTTGCTACGTGGTTCAGTCTTTGTCCTGTGGGAAGTGAGGATTGGGTCCATGGTAAGATTTTTCAGTCAAATTATTGAAATGGTAAGAATAATTATTTGAATAGTCAAATTATTGAAATAGTAAGAACAATTATTTCAAGAGGATTGACCTGGTGTCAGATGAGGATAATGAAGTGATTGGCTGGTTAGGAAAACCAGTTAGAAGACTTTAAGAGCAGTTCAATGGCAGGAAATAGAGCATGATCTAGATGGAGGCATTGGTCAAGGAAAAAGGAAGATGTTGAAGGGGAAGCATAGGTAGTGCTTGGGAAGGGGTGGGATTTTGGTGGAAAAGAGGAAGCAGTTGAAAAGATGCTACAGACCTTTCATCCCGAGTCACTGGGGACGGTGTATCATTGTCAGGCAGGAAAATAGAGAACTGTTAAGATACTTCCAACACAGATTTAATCCAGGGACATAGGTAAGCGCAAAACAGAAGGAGAGGTTCAAGGGACAAAAAGTTGGGGGGCTCTAGTGGATGTCAAGTTCAAGCTGAGCTGTGGCCCCTGAGTTAAGAGGTTACTAATGCTACCAAAGGTACAGAAATTGTGGGGACTGCTACCAGTGTAAGCAGCCCTGCAGCACTGAGACTGGTGACAGGCAGGAGGGTGCAGGGTCCAGCCAACTGTGGCAAAATGTAACATTGCCGTAGCACGCACAGTCCTATCGCTGTTGGCAGAAGAAGAAAAACATACCTGTTCTCAGGCTTCAAAATATGGCAAGCATACCTTATTGCAGGACCTGAAACTTAGCAGTGAAGTCTGAGAAAATATAGTCCCCAGATTTCATGCTCCTTAACCGCCAGGAAAAGTATAAGAGAGGGTGGGGATGCTGCCCAGGGCTGACGGACAGTATCAGACCCTGTAAGAAAGACAGGAGAAGGCAGAGGATCCAGGCAAGACGTGGTGACTGCGACTGTAGATGTTCTGAGTGTGCACACACAACTCCAGGTGACCACAAAGTCAGACTTGGGCTTGGAGATTTAGATTTGGAAATCTGAAATAAAGGAGGTAGTAAATGAGATGGGAGACAGAGACAGTGAGCAGAGAGAGAAACAGAAAACAGATCCTGGACATGAGCTATGGTCATGTGTAGGCGATGGAAGAGGGAGACCTCAGTAGGGAACAGAGAAGCATCAGTTGGAAGGAGGAGAATCCGGAAAAGGTAGCCTGGAAGGCAAAGGAGAGCGAAACTTTAGGAAGGAAGGAGTGGCTAGTGTAGGCAAGTACTTAACCAAAAAGACACAGAAAAGGTCATTGAAGGTGGTCAATCAGATCCATCGATGATAAGAAACGACTCTGAGCGTAATGATCAGGGTGAAAACCGATTGAAGTTAGTTGTTGAGGTTAATTTGGTGGGGAAAAGTGTGAAGCAGAACATGTAAGTTATTCTTTAGCACAGGCAGTAGGGAGAAGAGAAAAAAAGGGATAAATTGCAGTGGGAGAATGAGGAAGCAAGAAGATTCCATTAGGATAAAGTTAATGTAAACTTGCTTGTCAGGAAAAAAAAAAAAAAAAAAAGAGCTGGTGGAGAGAGAGAACAGCTGCCCAAAAGGCAGGACGAGAGCAAAGGTCCAAAAGAGTCAGGAGAGGATGGAACAGGGGTTCAGCAGTAGCCATGCGCAGAGGGCCCCGGGGCCTTCACGACTGTCAGTGTTCTGCTTGGCATTGCCGTTGTCGTGATCACGAGCACGCGGAATTCCCCTGGAGAGTATGGTGTCAAAGCAGGGACACCCACGATGTGTTTGACAGAGTGATGATCATCCATTCTGCCCAAATTGAGATGTGGAAATGAGCACCACTGAAAACACTGCCAGTCGATGCGGATACAAACTCTTCTGTATCGACGTGCTTCTAAGAGCCACACTTAATAACTGCCGCATCATGACAGCTCCCTATTGCAGGCTGTGGTTGCCGTCTGTGTTTACCCGTAAGGAGAACATTGACATTTGATTTACTCAACTTTAGTAATCAATTTCTTGGTTGTAGAAAAACTGCAATATCATTTTAGAGCCCATATTACAGCCTAATAAGATACAGATAATTAAGTCCTAGGGGACCCATGTTCTAACCAGTTACTGCAAAATAGGCCCTTTTCCTCCAGTTCCCAGTCTGGGGAAAGTCTTTGCATTTTGCAATTAAATCTGCTTTTCCTCCAGCACAGACTTTTGTTTGGGGGAGGCAAGGATAACCAGAAGAAAGTTATCTTGCTTCTTATTACTTGTTTCTTAACCTTTGTGTAGCATAGGTACTACTTACTGTCTTTACCAATATTACAATAAAATCCCATGGATGGAAAGAAAGCAGAGGTCTGCGTAGTTTCTCATGTTTGTATAGAGAGAAGGGAAAAGGATTTCTCACCCTGGATCTGAAAATCCCAAGGCAGTACAGCTTTAAGATGGAAAATAGTTACTGTTGTATATATCTGTGCATGGTGTCATGGTATTTTTTAGCAGTTTACACAACATAGTATGTTATAACTCATCATTTACATTTTAAAAATCCTATCACTCAGCAACTTATTATTTATCAATGCTTAGTTTCCCTTTTCCTTTTATACTTTTATCAGAATTGTGCTTCTTTTTCTGTTGCTTTTAAATACCAAAGAAATTTTTTAAGTTAGTTTCAGTATATAGATTCTCTTCCCTTTTCCCCCAAGTTTCCTTGATCCTTTCTTTTTGGTATCATTGACAATTTAAGAAAAAACGGGCACTGTTTTGGCCTAGAGTCACCGTATTTCCAACATCAGTTTCATTTGGTAGGAATGTGCAGTGAAAGTACTGTGTAAAAGCTTGTATTCCGTGATAAGCAATACTTGAAGACACTTGACTTTTATTTAATGTCAACCTTGTGGTTGGGGGGTTTTGCAGTTATTGGTACTGGTTTTATTATGGAAGTTCTTTCTTATCAACAGATATTCTGATGCTGTTACTCTTTACTTTCTGATAGACATCCAAAGTCAAAAAGAACATATTCTGAAGACTAGAGGAAATTTGAGCATCCCAAAATGTTGGGAATAAATACACAAGTTATGGCATATAATGGAATATAATGAGACAGGTGCTCCAAATGTGTATATATACCAATTGGGAGAGCACTACCTTGAGGCTGGCATTGTTTGAGATGTAGGATATAGTTAATAAACTTGATGAAACAGTGTGAACATAACTTTAAATGTATGTAATTCAATGGGAAGAACCTTACTAGTTTGGTTAATGATGATCTATAATGCTTTGCTTTTGATTAAAATGCTAACACATATACCAAACTGAAATGAAGTGCCCTTACTTTCAATAGATATACAGACTACTTTACACACGCTTGAAGCCTACAGACACACTCAAAGCATGTCTCTCATTAAGAAGATCCATAATAAGCAATTTAAAATTTGCAAACATGATCAGTAGTTATGTTTGAAAATCCCTTTTCCATCAAGCTAAATCCTACTCACTTTTCAAAAATGCAGCATGTGTCAACACCTCCAGAGAAGCCTTTCTTGATGCTCAGCTCTCTGCAGACCCCAATATCCTCTTCTGGTGATTATTACATCGTGGGATTTTTGTTTGTCTGCCCGTCTCCTACACTTGCCAGTTTTTCTTTATTCAAGTCACTGGTTATAACACAAAGCACATTGTAGGCATTGAAGAAATGATTAGTAAATATGGGAAGACATAAATGGATGAGGTGATAAGTGAATGAATAAATGAAGGAATAATTATTCATATTACAGAAGGTGTTGTTTTTAAGCTTTTGACCATTGGAATTTAGATTCATCTAAATATGTTCTTCCCTCTATTTTTCAGCATCAAATGTGACTCTAATGAGTAAATCATGTATAACTCCATAACTTAGGGAAGTTCCATACACCCAGGATAAGTTGATAACCCATTGTGTGAGGTGGGTAATAGAAAAAGACCTGAGATATACACTGAGGTCTCTAGCGAGCTTATAGAATAGTTGTAGAAATAAGAAACCTGTACATGAAATTGTTTTGTTCACATTTAACAGTGCCAGGTAGTGTATGAGTGTTTTGGGAAGATACGAGAATAGAATAGAGATTCTCAAAGGATAATTAATGTACAAGAGTATGCTTATTAAAAATACAGATTCCTGGCCTCTGTTCCCTGAGAATCTGATTTCACTGGATCTCAGGTGGATCTGGGTATCTGGACTTTTAACAAGAACCTTCGGTGATCTCCTGCAAGTGTTCTAGGGAAAGCATTTTTCAGTGGACTAAGAAGAGAGAGAGAGACTCCTGTGGGCCACAGTTATTAGGAAAACAGGAGATGAGACTTAGGCTGGAGCCAGAAACATGCGCATCTGGTTAGGCAAAGTGGAAAGGGAAGGAGTCTCGTTTTTCTCGTGGTGGTTGGCAGAAAAATCCCTATCCAAATACCGCATAGTTATGATGATTGGCAAAAAACACTTTCATGTTGCCCCAGTATAAAGCATATTACTCTGATGGTCCTTTTTTTGTTTTTATATAACATAAAGGTAAGTTTTTAAATTGACTCCCCACCCCCAGCTTTTACTTTTACCTGTTACATTGTGACAAATTTTTATACTTCAGAGTTTCTAAGGGTCAAGCATGTCAGTTACTGCCCTATCTCGAGTTGTGATATTTTAAACAGTGAATATTGGGTGAAGAGTAGTAAAACATTAGAAGTATCCTTCTACCAACACCACGTGGAAACCACTTCTTCCATTTTCCTTGTCAATAAAACTTGGAAGGTTATAAAAATTTTTTGCAAGTGCAGGCTGCTTTTCCATGTTTATAGATATTTACTATAAAATAGACGGCATCAAAAACACGTCTATCAACTGTCATACTGAAGGCTTGATGGTGTGTTCTTCAAAGCAGTGCAGACTTTGAAGATGTTTGTTTGAAGATTCCCTGACCAGAGGAAACATATGTGTGGACAATTCAGAGAGCTCAGGGAGACTAATTGTGTAGGCTGGCAATCAATTTGGCGTGAGTGAAAGAAGAGTGACAGTCAGTATCTAGCTGGGAGGTGAGAGAAGTGCCTCACTTGTGACAGCTCAGTTGCCCAACAGAAGGAAAAAAGCAACACCCCAGAAAAAAGCCACCAAGAGCAGCGCTTACTTTCTTGCCTGAATTCTGGTCCTCAGTAACCTGGAGATAATTGTAAGTCAGCGGGTCTGGACTGCTGGTCCACGTGTGTCTTCAATCCTGACGGTGCAGGTAGAGAAGACATTATATTAGCACCACTGTCTGGCTCTTTTCTCCTTGCTGGGTACTCAGAAGACTAAGTTTACCAGCTACTCTAGCAGTTCCTTGTGCCATGTGACTAGTTCTTGCCAGGGTACCCTCAAACTGAAGTGACAGTTCTGGAAGGAGGCAGTGAAAATCCCTACAACGTTCTCCAGTTTCTCTTTTCCCAGCCATCGTGATGGCCTCATGTTGAAAGGGTGGGGCAGGCCCAATACTTGGGTTACTCCATTGACAGGACTATCATAATCTGTCACCCATACCAGGACAATTTTTGGAGTGAAAGGGACTGTGTTAATAATTATGCCAGGACAGTAGACACAACCTGAATGGTCCTGGGAAACCAGGACACAGAAACACCTTACCCACGGAAGACAAGTGACTGCTGAATTACGCAGACCTACAGTTGCCCAGACTTTGTGACAATAAGTAATTCAGTTATTTTCTTAAGTCACTGAGATGTTGGGGTTGTTTGTTACTCCAGCATGGACTAGCCCATCCTAACTAATATAATAGGTTATTCTTCAAACCAGTTGCCTTCCGAAACTTGGAGAGAGGGACTTTGCCCCTTGTACTTTCTCAAAAAACGTAGGTCCCTTCCTAAAGTGTTCACTTGATTGGATCATGCTCCCAAGGAGCCTCTTTCCTGCCCTTCTCATACCACCACCAAAAGATTTAAAATTGAAATGACCTTAACTTCTGAAAGAACTATCTTTAAAGCCATTGTACAAACAAGTATCAACTTACGTAGCATTTTTTCATTTTGTCTCATTGCATCGTCATAACATCTCTTTGAAATGGGTATGACTAGCATGGTACATCCATTTTACAGATAAGAAAACTGAAGCTCAAAATGTAAGTGATTTTTACTTAGTTACACAGCGGTAAGAATATCTCCACTGAGACTTACTTATGCCACTTTAGGGAGCACAGGGGGCTGAGAGAGTACACTGACTCTGTTGTGGCCACAAGAGCTGAAGTTGGGAGATTTGGTAGCACAACTTTTCTAGATGTGCTATGGTTTACAATATCTGTTTTCTTAAGAGAAGCTGAAATATCAGCTCTATTCTGAAATATCATGGAGCAGTGTCACAAGAAGCTTGTGAATTAAGTAGCAGGCCCCATGAAGAATGTACTATTGGCATCTGTGCTGGTGCAGATGCCAGCACTGTGGATTCTTAAAGCACCTCTTTGCCATTCTCAAACCTTCTTGTCCAGAAAATCTGACAGTATAATTTCATCCAAATATGACCAATTATATTTTATTGCCCTTCTTCCAAACCTCCATCAGAAAAAAATTAGCAACAGATTAACACCGACTACTTTCTGTGCTGCTTTGAACATTATTCAGATCCAGTGTGAGTGCTGGTTTGACCTCCGTAAGCCTTAATGACTAAACACTTGTCAATGTGCAAAAAACAAAAAAGGAAAAAAAAAAGGTCTCTAAGATATGGAAAATGAGAATCAAATTCAAAATGAGTTTGCCAATGAGAATCAAGTCCGGTCATGTCATTCCATTCTCAGTTTTCTCTAGGTCAAAATCCCAAACAGGTCTTGAAGCACAACAGAGTAAAATGTGGTCTGTTTGGTGTACTCTAGGGGATTGTAACCATCTGACGAGGAGCCAGTTACAACTGTGAAGAAGTATATAACTTACGTGAAACATAAGGTGAACTTCATTTTGAGTACTTAACACTAGATTCAAACTTTGAGAAGCACGGTGCATATTAAGAGAAGAAATCTTGGCTGAGTGCAGTGGCTCACGCCTGAAATCCCAGTGCTTTGGGAGAATGACGTGGGAGGGTCCCTTGAGGACAGGAGTTTGGGGCTGCAGTAAGCTACGATTGTGCCACTGACTCCAGCCTGAGTGAAAGAGCTCAAATGGTGGTGGTGTTCACTAGGGATTCGGGGGGTGGCGGGTAGACCCACATCTGAGGGATGTGGTGAGCACTGTGGAGGGGAGGGACATGCTTGAAATGTAGTTGGGGAAGGGAATTAGGGGTCTCAATGGGGGAAAGGAAATCCTCTAAAACTGATTTATGTGAATAGCTGTACAACTTGGTAAATTTACTAATAATCATTTAATTGTACACTTAAAATGGAGTAAAGTCATGATATATAAATTATACTTCAATAAAGAAAAAAAAAGAGTGAGACCCCGTCTCAAAAAAAAAAAAAACAAGAAGAAATCTTGATTGTTCAGTCACATTTTATTTCTCCTTCACCAAGGTAAAATTGTAAAATAGTCATTTTTATAAAATGAGGAAAATGAGTCTCTAAGTTGTTGTTATAATACATTAGTCTTCTAGAACAGAACTTCCTCTAATTTAAGGTGTATCCTCATGATATATTAAAATATTTTTATTATTCCTATCAACAGAGGCCAATAAAAATAAGTATGGAGGACCAGTAATAAATTGAGCCATTGGTTATCTTCAAACTTCCCCCAGTATTTGAATACTGAGCTATAAAGATCTATCCCCAAAATAATACATTTATATTAAAAATGGCTGTCTTGGCAATTCAGAGTCCTTTTTGAGCAGTATCAGACTCGGAGAATGTTTTTGCATCAGACTACTCAAGAAAATAAAATATAAAACAGAACTAAAGCTGGATTCATTTGTGGAATTTCATTATTTTGAAGAATTCTGTGAGGACACATTACAAAGGCTGGCTTAGAAGTTGAGTAGATGAGCTCATAAGACTGGACATGGGAAATTTTATTAACTATTAACTCTTTTATATTAATAAAATTAATGATCATAGTAATTATAATTATTACATTAATTAAAAACCTGGCTCCATTTAGGGAAATAACCCATTTTGTAGACGTGTTGTGCCAACCCTGCCTTCAAACTATTAACCAGGACAGTGAACGCTGGTGAGGTGTACTTCCTTTTGTGGCATTTATTTGCACACGTGGCATGTTCTTTCTCTCTGTCTCTCTCTGTCTCTCTCTCTCTCTCTGGATGAATGTGAACTCTACAAACACATGAATCCATAAATGCAATTTTATATTCTACCACTGTTGAACAAAAACACTTGAGCTTTGCTTGTTAACATTCAGGGGATTCCCTTCTACTCCACGTGCAAAATGGGACTTCTCCTCTGAATGCATATCTCTGCTTCCCTGCCCTCTCCCAAGCGGCCTCTCTCCATGCAGTGAGCTTCCCATGCAGGATAAGCACAGGCTGCCTAGGAGAAAATTTATGTCGCTTTCTGTTCACATACAGATGGCCCTGGAGTGAATATGATGCAGTAATTCAAATTGGACTAGCACCTTTCGATCGGTTTATGAATGGTGTTGCATCCCCATGAGTGAATTAGAGCATCGTGGTTTATAGGCAGTGGTATTATTCTTGCAAAATTTGTGCTGAATTAAAAATATATATCATCTAAGAAAGAAATAAGCAGCTCCAGCCTTCCAACATTTATCCAGAGTGAGTTTCAGTTTCAGCTCAGTTTTCAGTTATGTTCACTATAGATTTACTGTTCCTAACTATTGCAGTGGGGATAAGCAGAGATTGGGTTAACATCATCCAAGTCACAGCCAACCTGGGAATTGTTCCTGCTTACGTGCTTAGATGTTCTACCTTCAAAGAAAGAAACTCTCATTTTCTAAGGAAGCAAGTCAGTGCAGTTGTGCGGAACCCAGTTCAAAACCAGCAATTTTTCCACATGAACATTTTGCTCTTGGAACTGAAAATTATTCAGCTTTTTTTTTTTTTTTTTGCTCCAAGACTTGAGGAAAGCTTTGCACTGCAATTAAAATGGGAAGGTGGCATGGGCTGTTGAGGAGGGCAATGGAAGTAGAATGAGAAAAAAGCAGCTTAAAAGCAATGCAAAATATGTTCTTTATTAAGGTAATTCTCTTATCCTCTCTCCCACAGGCAGGAGAGCAGTGGGCTGTCTTCCCAGAGATCAGTCTGTCAAGAGTCTGACAGCGGTGAAGGGCATCTTGGTTAGAGATTGAATCTAGAACTCTGGCCTCATTAGGGTGATGTTTTAAGCTCCAAAGCTAATTAGCTCAGTTGCAGCATATGGGCATTCAATGTGACAAAAAAGAACAGAGTGAGATATTTTGTTTGTTTTACTACTGACCACAGGTCCTACATCTCAGCTCCAAGTGTCGCAGCTGAAGACTTAGCCCCTCCAGTCTTGCTGGCGCTTCTCACTTGTCACTACCGCTCTCTGACGAGTCACATCTATATATAGGTCTGTGGGAATTAAAAATGTATGGAGCCAGAGAATGAATGAGTGGGAAAAAAACTATTAGATTCATTCATTCACTCAAAAAATAATTTATCCAATACCTACTCAGTAACAGTAGCTGTGCTTAGTTGCTCTAGTATTCAGAATGACAAAACAGAAAATCATGTGGATTTTAAATATACATACTATTGTGTTACAACCACTATATAGCAGACACTGATTTAAGCCCACGGGTCCACAAGTTGGGTACTACTATCTCCACTTTTATTTTTATAGATTTACATCTGTACTCACTCATTTGTTCATTAAAAATGCATAAATTGAGGTTCCATGAGAATAAGAAATTCTTTCAAGATCATACTCCCAGTAGTGGTGGAATTGGTGTTGGAACCAGTGTGTGACTCCAAACTTGTAATCTTCCCCTGTGCCACATCAGCATTCAAGCCAACATTTAAACTGCCCTAGTGTTGGCTGGGTATCAACATTTTCTGCCGTATTATCATCACGTACTGACATCTAGATCAATGGGTGCTTGTTACTTGCAAATACCGTACAGTCAGCCTTCCGTATCTGTGAGTTCTACATCTGTGGATTCAACCAACTGTGGATTGAAAGTATTTGAAAAAAAAAAAAATCCACAAAGTTCTAAAAAGCAAAACTTGAATTTGCTATTCGTCGGGTACTACATTGAATCCATGCACGTGAAGTGATGTGTTGGCCTTGTGTTAGGTAATCTAGAGATGATTTAAAGTATACAGGAGGATGCACATAGGTTATATGCAAATACAGTATTATGCCATTATATATAAGAGACTTGAGCATTCTCAAATTTTAATATCTCGGGGGGAGTCCTAAAACCAATCCCCACGGATACCAAGGGACAATTATACTTGCCTCAGTCAGTCTTTTCTACAAATTAGATTCAAATTCTTCTAGATCTAGGTGTATACACAGTGATACAGGAGTCCCTCCTTTATCCACAGGGGATGTTTCAACACCCCCAGTAGATGCCTAAATCCTTGGATATTATCAAACACTATGTTTACTATGTTTTTCCTATCCATACATACCAATGATAAAGTTTAATGTATAAATTAGGCACAGTAAGAGATCAGCAACAATACCTAATAATAAAATAGAACAATTATAACAATATACTGTGATAAAATTTATGTGAGTGTGGTCTCTCCCTCTCTTTCTTATTGTACTGTATTCACCTATTTTTGGACCAAGGTTGACTTTGGGTAACTAAAGCCATGGAAAGTGAAAACTCGGGTAAGGGGGAACTACCCTAGATTATAACAACTGTTATTTTTTGTATAGCTTTTATTATACCCGGAACCCAAATAAACACCTGTTGAAGCATTTAATACCAGCGATCAATGGAAACCTATGTCCTGCCCGTCAGGCACTCTCAGTTCAAGTCAAATGTCACAGAAAACACATAGCCAAGCCTTGATCTGTTCTTTGCCTTTGTGCTTTCTTAGCACCCTGAGCTCTCCTCTGTCATAGCACGATAGCACCTTATTAATGATCTCTGAGTTTATTGAGGTCAGTGACTCTGCCTTGTTTGACTCTAGTAATTCAGAGTGAATGGAGGAAGAAATATAAAATTTCTGCAAAACAGGATTAAGCAATAAGACAAGGTCTCATGAGTATGCTCTTGTCTCAGATAAGGATTCTCCAGATTCCTTCATTTCTCCCATCTTTAACATCTGAAAGGGCAAGTCTAGGTGGGACCCAGATTATAGAGCTTTTCTAGTGTGTACAGAAAATACTTCAATTTACCATCATCTATAGACTTAGCCAAGAGATTGAAGTTGGAAAGGAGCCATACATAGTATCTGGGAAGTCTTGAGAAGGTACCTGTTTTCCTGGAAATAGCTGGAAGAGGGACAGACAGAGAGAGAGAAATAGAAGAGTGAAACCAGTACCTTAGGTGGTAAATTACAGAGAGGACCGAGGTGTGCTTACGTCACTGCTTCCCAGTTAGGATTCTGGAAAAGGACTATGGCTCTGTCTTTACATGAACTGAAGCATGGAACATCCACTTGGTGGTCCAGTGTGCTCATGGAAAGAGGAGGCCCTGAGTTCTCTCCTTCTGGCTGCCCTCAGATTCAATGTGGTTTAGAGGTGAACTGGAAAGGCAGTGAGCTACTTTCGAGTCTGAGGTGTCAGAGCCAGGGCATCCTGCAGCAGCATCTAGAGATGGACTGTCAGGTTTGCAGGCCGAGTAGAGGCCACAATCATTCAGGGTACTCAGCCAGCAAAAGCGGAGGTGAGGGTCATTCAGAGTGCCATGCCACCAGGCTCTGACCAAGCAGGATGAAAAGACTGCGAGCTGTCCCAGCCTCAGAACCTTCAGATGCAGGGCCAGCCACAAACCTATGAACAAAGAGCTTTTCTCCAGACATTAATATAAGATGACACCACACCCAAGTCCCCTACTCTACAAAGACCATGATCCACCCACACAGACGTGCGTATACCTAGGAACCATCTATGGGAAAGTAACAACATGCCCCTCTTCTACTGAGAGGTTAAACATTTCTATCGAAGAGATTAATGATCTACCTAAATGAACTTTGTCAATAATTCATTATAAGAAATCTTAAATATACAGAAGAGTTGAAAGAATTTTATAAGGAACACCACATGCACACTAAGTAGATTCTACAACTGATACTTTAATACACTGTACTTGCTTTACCACGTATCTAGTCATTTATCCATCCCTTTCTCCATCCATCAATCTGTCTTGTTTTTGATACATTTCAAAATAAGTTTCATGCATCTTTCCCCAAATACTGGAGCATGTATATCATTAACTAGAGTTCCATATTTGTTTGCAATTATTTTTATTTCTTTGGAGACAAAATTTACATACAGTGAATACATCAATCTTAAATGTAACATTGGATGAATTCTAACAAATGCATACACTTGTGCAGTCCAAACCCCTGTGGAGATACAGAACATTACCATCATCCCAAGAAGTTCCTTTATGTCCCTTCCCAGTCAACCTCTATCCCCACCAAGGTAATCACTATTGTTAAATTTTACACTATAGATTAATTTTACCATGTTAGAATTTCGTATAAGTGGAATCATACAGTATTTAGTCTTTTGTATGTGACTTCTTTCACTCAGCATAAAGATTTTGAGTCTTCCATGTTGTTGCATGTACCAGTTATTCCTTTTGATCGCTGTTCAGTATTCTAGTGTAGGAAATACATGGAAAGAAGAGGTGCTGTAACAACTCCAGCCCTTCTGACTTCTTTCTAATTTAACCTCAGCCCCTTTCTTCCTATCATTAAATGAAGTTCAATCGTGGTAGGACCCTTGCTTAAATCGACACACTTTCTCCGAGTGAGAAGATTGGAAGTCAAATACAGTGAAACACAAGGAAAAGCAATTTGCAAGTCCCAGCAGCAGCTCTTGACAAACTTCACGGTATAGGGGAGATAAAAGGGAATGTGACGGGCGTTTCTTGCAGCCTCTCACCCGACTAGAAGAATGTGAAGGGATATTGAATGATTTCATTGTTAATTTCATTATTAATTTGTCATTGGACTCATCAGCAAGTACACACGTTAAAATGTTTCTTAAAGGCAGAATACAACTGAGTCTAGTTTGCAGTTGAACGAGCCCATCAGTCGTGAGTGTGGCTTGGGGAGAGTGGCTTATTGAGGGGCTCTCAGGGTCCTGCCCTATCTCTGTCAAAAATGAAGTTATTCTCCACTGAATAGCTGACTATAGGAGTCGAGAAAGAACAGTTCAGTCTAATAATCTGATCAGTTCCCAGAGTGTTATTAATCAGAGTAGAGGGCTAGATTTCAGAGGCAAGGAAAGGATGAGGAAAAACCCACAGCTGTTACATATTAAAACAAACAGCTCCTAATGTACCTTGAAGTCATGTTTTGTAACACTGCTTTCATGATTGAATAATTTAAGTTCTTTGGGGTCCAAATCATATTCTCTGATTGTAAAGGAAGTCTTTGATATTATCAGGCCCTGACTGATTAGGTGTTATCTTGTCACAAAAGGGTTTAGAAAACAACTATCTTTTAACATTTTCTTCCAGAAGGGTCTTCCTTTGCTGTCTAGACAGACCCTCTCTTTGAGACATTGGATGCTTATCCAATGATAAGTAGCCCAGTGATCTGCACTTGAAAATGTGTCTATGACAGAGGTGGACCCAGAGAACAGGGAGAAAATCTATTTACAATAGCTCACTAATCTGCTCTTGTGTGAATTTGAATTGTTACTTTTTTTATGAGTTATTATTTAATATCCTATTTCCCTAATTGTACATTAGTGCCCTTCTTAAGCAAAAACTATAGATTTTTTGCTTCCCCCAGAGAACATGTTATAATAGGAATTTATTGATTAAATAATATGTACCATAAAAAATGGAATCTATTTTGATTAAATAAAACACCTGCATTTATACCTAAAACATACTGTTTGCATATGTATTTTGTTTATTACTTCTGGCTTGCCTAGGAGTGAACTTTTCAGAAGTAGTTTACTTAGTATACATTAGAATTTATTACATCTCACTAAGTTTAATTTTGTTCTGTACGTTTTTAGTTATGATAGCTACTTGACTAGTATTTAGGGAAGGAAAGGTTTTAGTCTCAGGTAGGGAAGTAGGGTGAAAAACTAGAAGATATTGATAAAGGCCAGTGTTTCAGGATAAATTGTACCAATTGGCCATTTAACAGCGAACAAAAAACAAAACTCTGCCTAAGCCTGATCTGGGAAGAGAAATTGGCTTATTTTTAATCATATTTGGGAGACAGATGGTAGAACTGTACTGTGAGCTTACTGGTCATGCAAACCTTCATACATTAGCTATCAAAATGATAAAACGAAGCAAAATGTCATTGGGCATCAAACAATAATGGGCACCGCTTCAGTCTTTGATTTGGAGGAAATTAGAGAGGTTTGCTAAATAAGAATTTTAAAAAGAAGATGTCATCAGGGGATAAATAATGGTGTTCTCATCAGGTTCAAAACATTTTCTCTGTGACCAGATTCATAAAGGTTATGAAAAGATATAGCAACTTGATTTTTTACCAAGGGTTGGGATGGGTTCCTGAAACTCTGTTCCAAGCTTTAGTTGGAAATGTAATTGATTTTAATTAATCATAAAGTAGTGCCAGGGAAGTGTTCACAGTATCACCAAGGGTTCTGAACTGCTTGAGATTGTTTCAACAATTTCTTGTCCACCTCTACCTCTTATTTTTTTAAGTATAAAGCCAAAAAGAATGAGGGAAAGGTGAACAGATGTTTTCTTTTTTGATCCAGCAACTTAATTGTACAGAAGAGATAATTCAATAAGACATGCACTGAGACAGAATTGTATTTTAATGTAATAAAAGAAAAAGACATGATTCCATTTTAACTGAGTTCTGTTCATAACTGTTGGTCCATATTTAAACCAGATGTTTATAAATGAATGAAGTAAGACCTCTAGCTTCTGTGCTAAGGTAGGAAGAAAGTAGACTAATGTATAGAAAACCAGAAGACTAGTCCCTTGATCTGCCATGAATAAGCTGAGTGATCTTGGACAATCTTAGAACCACTATCATTACTTTCTCTGTTTATGATAGATTTGGCAAATATGGAAAATCCTCTTCCGTTCAAGAGGTTATTTACATAAAATGAAATTTCATATTAGAAATTGGCTCTGATCACTTATTATTTTAGAATTCGTGACTTCTTCATACCTCCCCTTCCCCAACTCCCACATAAGGTTTGTTTTCCTCTTCTTCCAGATCTTAAGCTCTCCCTGGGTCAGAGACAATACTGCTGCCTTCGTGGGCTCAGCATACAGAAGTTATTTTATTTACCAAGAGAACTCCTAATTAGGAGTTAAGACTCTTACTTATTTAAAACCATTTTCCTGAATGTCAATAATGTCGAGTGGAAAGAGGCTGCGGTATTTAGAGTCAGTAGAAACGGTTTAATTTGAACTCCCTATCCAACTAACCATGGTCCTTATGTAAGCCGCCTAACCTGTCTGTGCCGCAGCTTTCTCATCTACTAAATAGATATAATGACATTTTAAAAGTGCATTATATGATTAATAGATGAGAGAGTTCTTGGACAAGTTAAAAGTACTAAATTGAGTTATTATTAATAACATAAGATTTGTGAAAATGCAGGGAACAGCTTTTGCTCTCCCCACTGGGTCTGTGAAAAGGTGGCTTGCATAAATGTGTGTTCACAAATCATTCTTTGAGCCCTCATAACCAACACTCACCATGTTCTTGAAAGCCTAGATGGGTCCTGGTGCCGTCCTTTATGAAGGCAGAATTTCCCCAATTACTAATCCAGGTTGGGACTGTCCCAGTTCATCGGCAGTTTTCTCACTCTGCCGCAGAGTAGCTACATGCCATATTAGAAAGGCTGGCATTTTGAATTACACTATGCTGAATCCTCATGGGTGGGCCCCATGGACAAGGTCATTCAAACACAGTCTGAATACACATGGCGAATGCCTGGCACGGCAAGTATGAAGTAAATACTTCATACTTGTAAAAGTGAGTACAGTGTTTATAAAGTCTATAGTAGTGTACTAAGCCTTCACATTCACTCACTGATTGACCCAGAGCAACTTCCAGTCCTGCAAGCTCCAATCATGGTAAATATCCTATACAGGTATACCATTTTTTATCCCATATACAGTATTCTTACCAAATCTTTTCTATGTTTAGATACACAAATACCTACCACTGTGCTACAGTTGCCTACAGTATTCAGTACAGTAACATGCTGCCCAGCTTGGGAGCCTAGGAGCAATAGGCCATACCATTTAGCCTAGATGTGTAGTAGGTGATAGCATCCAGGTTTGTTAAGTGTACTCTATGATGTTCTCACAGCGACAGAATCACCCAACCATGCATTTCTCAGAACCTATCCCAGTCATTAAGTGACTTGTGACTGTGGTTGAAAAGAATGAAGTAAATCTTTGTGTGCTGACATGGAAAGACATGACAGTATATTAATGGAGAGAATGTATTCATGTAATATTTGTTAACTTTGAAAATTGATTTTCAAAAATCAAAGTCGTGTTTCAGGAAGATGAATGTGGCGACATTGTATCAAATTGAAAGGGAGCAATTGGAAGCAAACAGGGCTACTGGGAAGTGTGTGCATGAGTACAGGTGTCCAAGGCCAAGGAGGGGGACCTGAATGGTAGAGAAAGAATGTAGAGACATCCTGAAGAATTATTTTAAAGGACCTCATGGCAGATTCTTAATAGGGAATGAAGGAGACAGAGGAGAAAAGAGATTTCCAGGTCTAAGCTTGGGAAATACACACTGAAGACTGATTTCTGCTAACTGGAACAGACCCATGTTAATCAGAAGCCTTCTTTAAGAAATTCTTCCTATTTTTGTCTCTCAGGATGGAAGAAACAGTACGAAATCTATTGCAGAGTCAAGGACCTCCAGAGCAGAAAAAAGAAGACACTGTTAATATAATGGTCTATCAGGTACACCATGTTTCTTACTCTTGGCTGAGCACCATTGGCTTGTTTTTCTAGTATATCTCTAGTTTTGTCCTCTCTGACCCAGAGATAAAAGGTATGGTCCAGACCCCAGTGCTGGGAGCCAACTAGTTGCTTCTAGTTTGAGGACTGATATACATGTTTATTTAACTCATTCATTTCTTGAACTCCTGTGAAAACAACAGATTTTTGTTATAGGAAGATCCAAAAAAATAAGTTTATAGTGAAACAGAAAGATGTATAAGAGGATCACAGAGCTCTGTGGTCAGGACTGTAAGAGAGGTGTCCACAGCATTGTTTGGGAACCCAGGGGAGGGAGGGACTCATCCTGTCTGAAGAGCTGAGGAGGACTTGCCAGAGGTGTGATGAGGTGGTCTGAGGAATAGAGAGCAGGAGAAGGGCATTCCAGGGGCAGGAGAGCCTAAATGAAGGTGCAGTGGTGTGGATCTTCAGAGGGGAATAAGCACCTCCAGGTAACCACGTGATGACCTGGTGAGATAAAAAGTTTAACAGTGGGACTGAGAGTTCACAGAAGAGCTGGCTGAGGTCTGGGCTTGTGTGCTATGCTCGAGGATCTGGCCTTGCCCCTCCAGGCAATGAATGGGGAGTCTAAAGAGGTCCAAAGAGAGTAAGTGGTCAATGAAGTAACAAGTCATCATCTTCTCCTGACAGCCCTTATCCCATGGTCCTTTAACACTAGCAGAGTGGCCAGGCTGGGAAGCAGGACATCTAATCTGAGTGTGGTTCAAGTTGGCTGTACAGAGATGAGAAGGCTCTGGTATGGTAGGAAAAGGGAAATACAACAGAAATAGCACAGACACTCTGTATAGATAAATGTAGGACTTTTATTAAAATCACTTCAAGTCCCAAATAGAGACCAATATCCACTACACAACTATGCATGAAAAGCTAAAAAAGGCCAGGGAATGGGTGGAAATTTGCAGTAATCACTGGGCAGCCCTAGGCTTTGGCTGACTAATCAGGTTTTCCTAGTCGTTCCTGGATGTTATATCTGTGTTAGCACAAAGCTGAGGTGTAAGTAGGAAATGGGACTCAATTCTGCATTAAGTGGTTCTGTGCAGCATAAAAGAGTCATTTGAATCTCAAAAGTACATCATTTGTTGCCCCTTCTAGGTAACACCTGGTTTCCTTAGAACTAAATAATTCACCGTCACTCCTGGGCTTTCTCCACTTTTCTCATTGTGGGTCTCTTTCATCCAGATTCTAGTTTTCTCTTGATCATTCTCTTTAAATTTCTTCACCAGTTATTAGCCAAATCTGTGGTTAATCACCATAAGAATTCATTTGTGAAACTGGAAGCTACTTAGAAAAACAGACACACTTTTAAAAATGTGTTTTATAACTATTTCCTCTCCCTAACGCAGTCCATTAGTTTTGAAAATTTAGCTCTCTTCCCTCAAGGAAGAAGACGGTTATTAACTTGAATTAATGCTACGCAGAAGGAATGTTTCAGTCATTCCTCTAATTGGCCTCAGACTCCTTATCTATGAAGTGGGAGAGGGACATGGGTTACCTGACTTGTAGAGGTCATTTTACATTAAATGAACATTTATTGAACTTTACATAAGCACTTGGTACAGGCTTGTGCTCTGGGCATTTAAGAAACGAGAACAGAGAGAAGGGCAAGTGTTTGCTGGGTCCCAGGGAGATCCTCTTAATCTCACAAATTCTATTATTCTAAATATGGCTAATAGTAGCAAAGTCGTTTATGCAAGATGTACATGGTAATACTGGTGGAGCACAAGTTAACACCTCCCTGAGGCCAAGTTCTGTGTTTCGGGTAAAGGCTGGAAAATTTATTGCTTCATAATATAGGGCATCATTAGCACACCTGATTCAGATTTTCCAACTTGCAAAATTTCTCTGAAAGGAGCCAGAGGCCTGTGTAAAGCGTAGGCCCCTGGGAAAGCTGGAGTTTGTTTCATTTTTCCACTGTGGTGGAAGTGTTTGTTCTGAGTCTTTTATCATTGAGCTAATATAATAATACCAGAATAATAGCTTTCTATGTTCCAGGCCCCTGCTAATTGCTTTGCATGCATTAAATGTAGTCATATTTTGTTCAAGGGGTGTGTTCTTGAAGACCTCTCATAATTTGTTGCTTGTGTAATTTATAACTTGCATAATTCAACATGGATTCTCTCAAAGGATGGTGGCTGTTTCTGTTCAGAAGCTCAGACAGTCCCACTAAGCGGTAATCAGTGTTTTAAAGTTTATCAGCTTTGCCATTGTGTGGTTCTTGACCTTCTTTTTAATTGGGGAATTTTCATGATTTCAAGTTTTGTGCATGAAGTGATATTCATAACATTATTATGTGACCATGATTTCAAATTTGCCTAGTTCAGAGCCCTATCAAATGCAACTAGACTGTAGCTCATTCAGTCTCCGTAACAATTTTGTGCAAGGGGTACTCTGTCTATGCCCATCTTACAGCTGCGGACAGAGAGCGCAGAGAGGTGAGCACTTGCCTGAAGCTGCACAGCCAGGAAGTAGCCTAGAAGGGCCTTGAACCCTGGTCATCTTGACTCCACAGCCTCAGCTCTTAGGCTGAAGATTCTGGGGAGATTAAGTGACAGCCGCAAGTTGCCCAGCTGGTTATTGTCTAAGTTGGGACCTGAACCTGGTTCTTTCCACATTGCATCTAGAGCTCTCTCCTTTATTCATTGCTTTGCTCATTCATTCATTCATTCAAATGTCAGTTACTTGTTTACTTTCTTATCTAAGTATATTATTTTCTTGTTGCTGTTGTAACAGACTCAGTGGCTTAAAACACAAATTTGTTTTCTTGTAATTCTTAAGGTCAAAAGTCTAACATCACAGTGTTGGCAAGGCTACGATCTTTCTGGAGGCTTCAGAGGAGAATTGTTTCTTTGCCTTGTCCACAATCTAGCATTCCTAAGCTTGTGGCCCATTCGTCTGTGTTAAAAGTGTGTCACTCCAACCTCTGGTTCTGTCAGTACCTCTCATTTCTCTCTAGCTTCCCTCTTTTAAAGACCTTGTGATTATAGTGGGCCCCACTGGATGATCTAAGATGATTTCCTCATCTTGAGATCCTTAACGTGATCAAATCTGCAGAGTCCCTTTTGCCATATACCGTCACATATTCTCAGATTTCAGGGATTGAGATGTGGACATGTTTTGGGGGCAGGCATTATTCTATCACACTACTAAATAACACTCATTAACCTAGCAGGCCTGGTGGTACCAGATACCAGTCTAAGTGCTAACGATGCGACTATGCCTGGCACAGCCCTTTCCCGGAATGCTTAGTTTATAGGATTCTGATGGTTAGAGAGGGAAGACAGATAATCAGATATAGTCAACAGTGTGATAGAAGCCAAAATAGAAGCCTGCACACATTCTGGGGACATAAAGCAATGTATCATGTGGCCTACTGCACTGTTCTCCCTGACGACCCTACCTCCCGACCTGGGCTTATTTTTAATAATCTGTTCCCCTTTTCTGTTTATCTTTATCTCCTGAAATGGACAGGGGAGTCATGAGCTTCCAGGGAGTCCCATGGCCTGCCTTTCTCAGAACATCTTATGTTCCCAGTGTTTTAGGACCGTGTGTGACCATCAGGGCACACGTGTTGGTGCTTTATGGTTTACAGAGCACTTACACAAAATGGATCTCCTTTGTTTATTTTAGCTGCCTCTAAGATAGATACTACCATGCTCTTTTTAGGATGAGGCTCATAAGGGTCTGTTTGAACTCTGGCAAATGCTAAGTGGCAGGACTAGAAATAAATCCCAGATTTCCCTGTATGGGATACATAGAATTAAACTGATATGTTATCTGTGGAATATTTTGGATGGCAGGGTGCAAAGTGGGCACATTCTAAAATCCCAGGTCACAAAGTCACTGTCTCTAAATACCGAAAAAAAAAAAAACAAAACTACATGAAAGCAAACAGAGATAAATTAATAAGTCATAAATCATTTGGTTCTCATTTCTACTGTGGCAGAGACAAGCATATGGCATATTATAGAAATATTGTCATTATGTGTGTAGGGAAGGTGACATATGCCCCCAAGACAGACTCATTTCATTCGGGAAAAATAAAAGACCTGAAAAAAGGAGGATCCCAAGTAAGTAAAAACATCTCCCAGTGTCCCTCTTGATTTGTTTCTTTTTCCAGTTCATTCTCTCTGGGTATTTTGCGGGTTCTCATGTGTCACGTTATGTATTCTTGTCGCTCAGCCCACCATTTGATTTAGTTAAGTAAATTAAGAAGCTTATGTTAGAAAAAAAAATTCATGATTAGACATGAAAGGAGACAATTAAGCATAAATTCAATGGAACAACCAATTAGAGAGGGGCATCATTCCTCCAGCTTCATCTGTCAAAATATATAAACACAGGCAGCCCGAGTAAGCTGTGAATAATCGGAGCGCGAAGGAGAGACCAGAGGACGCGTCCTCTTGTGTCTGTAGCTACCTTCCTTGCTCCTTCGTGTAGCTGACACCCTTCCTCTTGTCGCTGCTTTCCCATATGGAACATGAATTGAATTCATTTAGAAAAAAGGTGTATTGCAAGTAGAAATGGTAACTGGGGAAAAAAGACTCACCTGTGGGGACAGCTTCAGGCACTCTCAAGACTTATGACCTTAGACAGTCACTTAAACTCTCTGGGTTCTTTGTTTTCCAGATTTTTAAAAGAGGATTTGGACTCAATTCGGGATCACAAATGTAAATGCCTTCAGTCACCAGATAATGTAAATAGTTAAAGTAGGCATGAGAAAAATCAAGTTCCCTCTAGAGGTTTACATTCTATTTTTCCGCTTTTAATAAGGAAATAAATACAGGGAAGGTTTTTCGTTTGATTTTTATTAACAGACAAAAGCCATGCTTTTGAAAGCCATGCTGCAGCAACACATACCTGGTTTAATGCCAGAGCGACAGTAGGGAGTGGTGGGGACTGTGGCAAACTGGAGAGCCCCAGAAATATACACCAATGTGGAAAGATGGCCATGTGTTTCAAAAGATGATGAAAGTTCAGATTTTATAGGAAATTTCTTAGTCTGTAAATGATGGCTTTTTTTTTTATATGTGGAATAACTGAATCGTGTGCTCAACCGAGGACAACCCTTAGAATAGAAAGATTATTTCTAGGGTTTTTTCCTTGCTCTTAGAACTCTGAGATTTTGGCAGTTCTGTCTGCAGTCCTGTAAGGCCTGGAGTACAGGAAATGCGGCATAGAGCACATCTACCTGTCTGACCCCCTACTACCCAACATTCACTGAGCATCTGCTGAGTATCAGTCACTCTTCTCATCATTTTACAAGTATGAGCTCATTAAATTTTCTCAAAAACCCTTTGAAAGAGTTACTGTTATTTTCCTCATTTTATAGAAGAGGAAGCCGAGATACAGGTTAAATAGCTGGCCCAAAGTTACACATTACCAGTGTCAGGTCACTGGAGGTTCTTTCATTAGGGAAAAATAGAAGTTTTAATGAGCTGAGTAGGCCACCATAAAATGGAACGCAGAAACTTTGTTGAAGACTTAGTGAGTCCTTGTCCCAGTAGAGAGCACAGAGACATAGATAAAGTGATCAGCAAAATTATAATGTGTCCAAGTTTGGCTCGCTCACTCTCTATTCTACCACATTCTGGGAGAGCCCCAAGCTGTTGTGTTTTCTGAGCATTTCTCTGTCATTTCCAAAGATGGTCTGTGCTTAGTCATTGATCCCTTAGTCTGCATCTAAAGCAATATGGTGTGTTACCAACTTATTTCCATTTGAAGGGAACTAATTGAACATCAAAATTATGTTTTCACTAAATATTTCTTTGAAAGTATTATCAGGTGTAATTAAGCATGGGAAAAGGACCCTTTCTAGTTATCTTTACATTTTCAGTCATCAAATATAGATCCAGGTCCTTTTATGGTCCAGGGAAAGCACATGACATGGTCTGGGACCCCCCCCTCACTGAAGCCCAAGACCTGCCTGGCAGAGGTGTTAATTATTTCGCAGATTATAATTCTTATCAGTGGTGGCAGGAAATTTTTGGCTTTAAACTTCACCTCCTTCTTTCCTTACAATGATTTAAGTATACTTTAAGCAAATCCAAAAATTTATGTACACCAGAGAGAAAAGTTAGGCTTCAAAAATTATATTATTAAACAATCGATTACAAAAGATACTTTTTTATTTTTTTTTATTTTTATTTTTTTTTTTGAGACAGGGTCTCCTTCTGTTGCCCAGGCTACAGTGCCGTGGCATCAGCCTAGCTCACAGCAACCTCAAACTCCTGGGCTCAAGCGATCCTACTGCCTCAGCTTCCCGGGTAGCTGGGACTACAGGCATGCGTCACCATGCCCGGCTAATTTTTTTAATATATTTTTAGTTGGCCAATTGATTTCTTTCTATTTTTAGTAGAGATGGGGTCTCACTCTTGCTCAGGCTGGTCTCAAACTCCTGACCTTGAGCGATCCTCCCACCTCGGCCTCCCAGAGTGCTAGGATTACAGGCGTGAGCCACCGCACCTGGCCAAAAGATACTTTTTTAAAAGAAAACTCCTTTAATAGCAATATCCCTAGTATAAAATGCGAATTTTTCAAGTTTCTAACATGGTAACATTTTCTTTTTTCATGAACGTATGTAGATAGAAGGCAAAATTGAAGTGTTTGTGGTTTTCAAGAGCTGGAAAGTTGTGACTCTATTTCCAGTTCATCCTAGCCATTGCTAAGTACCAGAGTCACCTGAGGGACTTCCAACAGAATCTATCCAGGTACCTCCGTAAATCTGCTGAGTTAAAATGATGAGGGTTTGAACTGTTTGGTCTTGTTCCCAAGTTTGATGGATCATTTTGATTCCTCGAGTCCATCGATCTTTGCTGGGAACCAGGGAGGGACATCAACACCCATTCATTCCACCATAATCTTTTCCCTCATTTTCCAAGTTGGAGTGAAATTCAGAGCCCAGTGCTCACTCTAGTGCTGGTATATTCAACTATACTGATTCTTACACACGCAATACTTGTTTCAGTAAGGACCCTGGCAGTTAATTAGCCAAGAAAACTCTTTAGAGAGCTTGATAAATAAATTCATAGAAGTTATTTAGAAAGTGTTTCCTTTTCTTTGTTTTTAACCAAAACAAAATGTGGTTTAAAAAATGCAAATATTAATATGTAGATAAACAATGAGCACATTGAGTGGAGGAATGTACACCAGTAAGGAGGAAAAGAAAGACCTAAACTTCTGTTTGTTCCTAGAGTGGCTAAGTCTTTGCACAGTTATTTATAAAAACTTAATATGCAGTAGGGATATGAAATATTTTTATTAAGTGCTTTTATTTATGTCTGTGGCCTGTAATCTCAGGAAGTCTCAAGTGCTTTGAATTCTGCTTTAAGAAATTCTTTTCTTTGCATTGCTGTGAACTTTCAATAGCTGCAGAAGTGGGTGATGGTGGTAAAGGGAGTATTTTTATTGTGTGTTAAGTTTTAAGGGGCTAAAAATGTTCCTTGAGAAAGCAGTTTTCTTTCTTCTTTTTTATTTTTGTTTGTTTTAACCAACATCCACTATTCATACAAAGTTCAGATAAAGTTCGGATAAAGAAGGCAGGATTTCTCACAAACAAAGTGTGTGCTTAGATTCAGGACAGCCAAAAGCAGTGCCCTTCATAAAAGGCGAACTTTCCTGTTCTCTTTGAAATTATTCTATAAGATGAACTTTATGGTTTTTACACCTATGGAAATATTTCCCAGAAATTCAGAAGTTTCAAAACAGTCTCATTTGGGAACACTTGCTATTTGGCACACTATAGTGAATATTTGTCTTGTAATTGCAAAGTCGTATTAAATACGTTCAAAGGTATCAAGGAATTTTAAATAATATCACTAAGAGTTTAAATAGTTACCTGCATTCTTTGGAATTTAAAATCCCTGGTTTAATGGGTTCTGACTCTACTTTCTTTGTCTCAATTTCTTCCTAAATTCTGTGCTGAGACATGAATACTTATCCTATTAGATGTTTTGACCCTGAACTGGATTCCTACTAAGTAAAAGCAGAATATGGTCTCTCTGTTAGAACAAATCTAGCCTATGAGTAAAGTAGTGCCCTGGAAAAGCACCCTCTCTTCCTACAGGTGAACTGGTTATTCCCAATGTACATGCCATTTCCTCAGCTCGTCTCAGCACAGAGCCAGACTGTGAATACTCAGTACGTGTTTCAGGTCAGGAAGTTCTGCGTATAGAATCCAAACAATGCTGCCCTTTAGCAAGGGTGCAGCTTGGGCAGATACTTTGGTTACTTCAGATCATTAACCAGGCGTATCAGTTATTTCCTCTTTTTATGAGACAAATGAATTTGACCAGAGCAAAATCACAATGATATCAATCCTTGAAATTTGATTATTCTTTCTTACCTCACTTGAGGCTAAAAACCTTTGACTTGTTTTGTAGGACTTGGCTTCTTAATGCTTTATGAAATGGTTATAAAACAGGCTGTAGGAAAAAATGTATAGTTTTGGAAGGAGGAAATAGTTAAGAAAGAAGTGGAAAGTGCTGGCTGGAAAAAAAATACGCTTTCATTACAGAGATCTCTCCTATATGGTGACCTTTTAGCTATATTGTCCTTATTGATTTTGTCTGCACAGTGAGCACAGCATGGCAATGAAGAGAAATCACCAGGTGTGGGGTGAGAGGAAAATGGTCTGGCGTCAGCATTTAAGCCATTGGAGGATTCAGGTGTTAATTGGCCTGACGGGCATATCTGAGGAGGCAGATCCACAGCCTTTGCAGGGTTAGAAGCTTGTGCCTGTGTCCTGTGTGGCAGTTTCTGGGCTTACAAAAGGTAAACCAAGATCTTCCTTGGGATTCAAGTGCAAGACAACGTGTTGGGCTGTGATAGGAGTTCTCAGCCTACCTGGGCTCCAACCCAGAACAATTCCACAGTCTCCAGCAGCTGAGACTGGGCCTTGGTGTATTTAAAAATTTCTCCAGGTGATTCAAATACATTGCTATGATTGTGAGTCAGTCAGCTCCATAATCTTGAAGATCTTTTCTGTCCAGCCCAACTCTATGAGGAGGGGCTCAGACACGGTACAGGGGAATGTGTATCGTCAATGGAAGGTCAATGATTGTCTCTTCTTCCATGAATAATTTTGCTGTAGCCTGAGAGGTGAAAGATTATGTAATCCTAAATCACTTAAGGTCTGTACCAGCTGTGCCCTGTCCAAAGGTGGAGGATTTGGACAACCCAACCTCAGCTTTGTCAAATTCTCAGGCCCTGGAAGGGTGGGGATCCTAGAGAAGTCTGTTGAATTTGCATTTCTCCTCCCACCCTCGTGTCAGTCTGTCAGCCGTTCATTCAAGTATAGAGGCAAACAGTGCTTAGTATTTCTTCTTTTCCCGATGCAAGAGCTAATTTAGATTAGCACAGGGAAGAAACAGTCTGATGAAAGGGAAGTTATAGATTATTTAAAAAGAATACTATGAATTCTTCACAGTCCCTCACATTCTAAAGACCGCATGTGTAAATGGTACTGGTTGGGGAATCATGAGGAGGAATTTAAATGAGAAAATGTTTCAGGGTCAGGCAGACCTGGAAATGAATCCCATTTGTCACCTTCAATCGGTTTTGTCATCTGGGGCAACTTAATTAACTTGAATCTCACTTTCCTCTTCTCTGTAATGGGTATAATGAAATTAAAGGGAAAGGTTGCTGTTTTCCAAGTGCTTCCCTGACATAGTTTCATTAATAATCATAAATAGTGTATGATAAATTTCATAGCGCATTTTAGGTATTCAGTAAATGGCAGCTGTTATCACATAGTATTGCTATCTACTTAGCTGTTCTTTCCCTTCAGACAGGTAAATTCTTCCCCTTACCCTGCCCCTTACTCCTCTTCTGTGGCCATTGCCACAAAAGCTTTTGTAAGCCCAAATAGTTAGAATTGGAGAAAATGAAGAAGCTATGAGAAATACAGATATCTTGGGAGTTTGCTCAACCCAGAGTCGAGTTCCTAAGCAGGGCTGGCCTTTTTGGTGCTATCTTCTCCCACTGTACAATCTGTTATCTCCATACCTAATCTACCAGTATTTTCTCACTTAGATATATTTCCCTGAAATCCCATCTATTAAAGCATCATTCCAAGAAAAAGAAATTAAGAAGATGACAAATACTTCAGAGAGGGTCATTCACATATTAGTGTGAACCAGTTTAATCTGAGGGCTTTGCTCTATCAACTGATTCAGAAAACAAGAATTTAGGACATGGTATTAGAAGCGGAAGGAGATGAGGAGATGAGGAAATAGTTTTACTGAAAGAATTTAGGAGATTATAATCCTCTATGTGATTGAATAAATCTGGATGAAATTTAACCCCCGGGTAAGCCAGGAAAAAAGGCTGTTAGGAATTAGCATAGGGATGCCTAAGTGAGAAGAAAACAAGCAAATGCAAATTGCAAATCATAGCCATCATTTTAATGGTTTGTCAAGCGCCACATGCACACACAAGGAGAAAGAGACTGCTGTTTCTCTTTGTGCCCCTTTCCTCATATTGTCAGGAGCCAGACCCGAGGCTGGTACTACCGTAAATAAATGTTGCAGGCCTGGCCTGCTATCTCAGTGCCATTTACTACATGCCTCCTATGGGTTCCGCCAAGTGTCAAACCAAGTTCAAAGGGATTTTTGGAACAAGACTATTGAATTGGGGTCTTAAATCGGCTTATATTTTTGCCTTACCTGTTTCAATGAATAGCCAAGCATCACATTCATGATGATTCCATTGTTTTGTAAATAAAATGTTTTATAAAATGTTTTCTGTTTGATAAGCTTGCCACCCTACCCCGGCATAAATTTTGTTCCTCATTAAATTAATAAATTAGCACAGTGAACCCATTTCTCCCCGTTAAGCACAAGCCTCTCCCTTAGTCTGAATTAATAAGCTGCTGCTATAATTACAAGTGATGATCTGAAAACAATTCCACTGCAAGTACCCTACAATCTTTTTTATTGCATTTATAAAATAACTTGTAAACATATCCGTAAGCTATAAATTAGGCTGTATTTCTCTTGGGTCACTATATTTAATTATTCTAACCCTACTGTTAGAATAATTTTTGTTTTCTATGCATTTTTATTACCTTTTGTTCTCCTCCTGAGCATTTGAACATTGCCACTGGGGGGATCAGTAGTGAAAATTGGCAGAGTAATAATTAATATGTATTTTAAAGTTTACAAGGTACTTTTACATCCTCATCTCACCTGACCCTCATATTAACCTTTCAAAATAGGAAGGGCAGGAAGTTGAAGTTCACCTTATGAGTGAGGAAACTGATTTTCACACAGGCGGTTTTACTTACTGAGGGTCATGCAGTTAGTCAGACTGAGGTGGACTTGATCTTTTGATTCCAAGTCCCATAGTCTTGTAAGGATGGCCCTGATTACATTCTATACCAGTGGCTCTCAAATACATGCCTTGAAATTACCTGGAGAGTTAAAAAAAAAAATCCAAGAAAACTGATGTGCTGGTTCCACCCCAGGAGGGATTCTGATTTAATTGGCCAGGGATGTGGCCTGGCCATGAGGACTTTAAGTCTACACAGGCCAAATCTAATGTGCAGTCCAGGTTAAGAAGCACTGCAGTCACCATGCTATGGTTTATTATGGCCAGGGTCTTGTTTTTATTATCCTAACACCAGCATCTACCCCAGAGTAACCAGCCTACTGCCTTCTGTGTAGGAGGCATGCTAAGCTTCGGGGAAGATGGGAGTTAAGTTGGTTCTTGAAAGACAGTAAAATTCAGATAAATGGGGCAGTCATTTGGTCTTATGGGTGCTCTGAGGAAAGACAGCCAAGGATTATGGGCATGGTGGTGCAAGGAAGCAGAGGATTTGGGGCACTCTCGTGAGAGGAAGCAGAGGATTGTGGGTACTCTGGTGAGAGGTAGCAGAGGATTATGGGTAAGTTCAAAGTCTTCGAAGGCCAATAGCCTAGATTCAGATCATGACTGAGCCACTCAGAGCCTGCCTGATGTTTGGGGAGTGACTTAACCTTGCGGAGCTCTTGAGAACCTCACTCCTAGCCGTGTTCAGTACATGGCTTGGTAGTGAGCTCATTGCTGGGGAGGCAGTGGTCATGGGGCAGGTAGGTCAGTGGGTCACTCAGGAAAATGACTAGAGCATAGGGTGGGCTCAGTTCAGAGATCCCAGACTACAGTGGGTGGGTGAGAACTAATGGAGGAGTCTGAGGAAGCGGAAGTGTTGAGGAAAACCCTGCTGCTGGGAAGGCCTTCCTGGAAGTGGAAAATAATTTCACTTACATTAGTAGGAGGACATTGTGGACGTAATGTAACCAAGACAGTATTCTAAATTTGCCCAATTAGTGAGCATTAGGCCTATTTTTGTTTTTAAAAATTTGAATGATTAGCGAGTATTAGAGAATTCCCAAACTAAAACTTTTTTCTTGACATAATGAAAGGCCCTGGAAATACAGTGTAAGCTTGGCACAGGGGCATATAGGCAGTCAGGCCCCAGAACTGCTTCTCACAGCAAACCCCTCCCAGCCCAACAAGTTCAAAGCCTTCTATGTAGAGCTGAGCTTTCAGAGTGGTCTGAACCACAATTACTTCTGACTCATTTATCAGTGTCTGACATAATCTTTGGCACACAGGGCCTGCTGAGTTTGATGGGTTGAAAGAGAGACTGAAAACTGGGCAGCATCCTTACTGCATAGTGGGAGTTATAGCCAGAATGCTTGAGGGTTGTTATTGGCAGGAGTCTATAAAGTGATCACCCAGTATCTTGGAGATCAGGATTGCATGGAAGGAGTTGGATAATCTCATATTTATTGGGGTAGCCAAGAGCACAGGCCGTATTTGCCAGTTATTTATTATCATGTTGATGTTCACAAGGTGGCCAGCTGCTGCCCATGGTTTCCTAAGGAAAGAGTTGTAGTGTGAAACATGAGGGTCAATCATTGTGTGGGGGTGGATGGGATGGTTAGCAAGTCTTAGGTGCTTAAAAGGAGGAATAGAAGCAAGACTTAGGTGATTTGAAGCCATTAACTTTCAGAGCTGAAATTTATCTCCAATACCTAACCATCCCATTTTACTCTTGAGGGAATGAGGTCACAGATAACCAAGTAGCTTTACCAGAGTCTCACTACCCATGAGTGGCAGACGTGGAACTAGAGCCCAGCTTGGATAGTTTTATATTTTCTCCCTCCCTGTGGCAACAGAAGGTATACCTGATTGCCTGGCACTAAGATGGACACTGGTGAAATCTAGAAGACTATTTATTAGAGTAAATTGGAAGACCTCCTGGGAGAGTCATTTGTCTTGGGAACCACAATTTGCCCAGTTCATTATTCTTTAAATGCACAGAAATTTTGCATGAAGAAAATGGTTACCCAAGTTTCATGTGCTCTTTTATATTGCTTTTTCATATATATATTCTGACTTTTCTAATTGTCTTCTAGAATCATACTTATTTCCTGCTAATTTTCCTAAATTTCCTTCTGTCTCTTACTAAGATGAATCATCTGGCAGGATTACAGCTATCTTTACCAAGCAGCTCTTTGCCTCTCTACTCCCACTGAGGGTGAGTGGTTTGTCAGAATGTGCATCCCACTCCGTGACAAAGAAGCACCTCAAGTAATAGCTTCCTGCCACTTCCAGGGGTTGGGGATAAAAATAATTATTTTAATGTCAAAAGCATACCAAGATGGTATTACTGGAAAAATTTCCTCAGTAGAAGTCCTCAAGCAGTTAGGCCAGCTCTGTGCTCTGAGTTTTGCCTGACTAGAGAGAACAGGTATTATGTAAATTATACTAGAAGAAATATAATATTGTTGCTTTATCCTTAAGTTCCATCTCAGTGCAAACAGGTAAAACTTCTTTCTTTTCTGACATGAACCCCCAAGAGAATTAACTAGATAATCCATCATTTGACTTTAAAAAGTACAACTAATGTACCTCATTAGAGCTTGTCTTTCAGGTAACCCCAGGAAGGGGGAAGGTGGGAGGAATAGAACACCTTGATTAGGAATGGGTCTCCAGAAATTCCCAGGGCATGTTGGGATAGACAGCTTATGGCTTAAAAGTTGACATGCTCCTCTGTGAGATGTATGTGACGGGCATGTCAGTTAAAGGACAAGTGTATAAAATCTCATTTTCTGAGAGAAAATCATTTCAATAGTGCTTTTACCTTTTGTATAAATATTCTATTCACTTTTTGCTTTATGTTTATGATGGCAAAGTACTTTTTGAAAAAAATATTTTCTGTTAAAAGTACTTAGGAATAGTAAAGTAGTTTAGCATTAATCTGACACTGTCACCATAGATAAAGTATTAGCATATTTATCACTGGACATTGATTGAATGCCTTCTGTGTTGTACAGGGTGTGGTGATAGGGATATGATATATAAAACATTATTCCTGCCGCCAAGAGTCTTACTTTATAATTGTGGCCTGGTAAATTGCACACAGTGTGTGTTTACTGAACTTGAACTGACACATTCTCTTACCCATATGGAACTATATATTATTGCTACTATTGTTATTGTATTTGAATACTTAAAAATATCATCTGTGAATACTATAAAAATTTCTATACACATAAACTTGAAAACATCGAGGAAATGGACGAATTCCTGGAAACATACAACTTCCCAAGCCTCAATCAGGAAGAAATAGAAATGCTGAACAAACCAATAATGAGCAACAAAATTGAAGCAACAATAAAAAAATCTTCCAACAAAAAAATGTACTGGACAATATGGTTTCACAGCCAAATATTATCAGACCTACAAAGAAGAATTGGTACCCATTCTGGAGAAATTATTACATAACATTGAGAAGGAAGGAACCCTCTCCAGCTCATTTTATGAAGCCAGTATTCTCTTGCTACCAAAGCAAGGAAAAGACACAACAAAAAAAGAAAACTATAGACCAATATCCCTCATGGAATGGACATAGAAATTCCCAATTAAATACTAGCAAACAGAATTCAGCCGCACTTAAAAAAATAATCCCCCATAATGAAGAGGGCTTCATCCCAGGGATACAAGGATGATTCAACATATGTAAATCCATGAATGTGATTCACCAAATAAACACAAGCAAAAACAAAGATCATATGATCATCTCAATAGACACAGAGCAAGCATTTGATAAAATTACGCACCCTTTTATAATAAAAACACTTATCAAAATAGGCATAGGTGGAATATACCTAAAAATTACAAAAGGCATATATGAAAAAACCCACAACCAACATCATACATAATGGGGAAAAGTTGAAAGCATTCCCACTCAGAACTGGAACAACACAATGGTGTCCACTGTCTCCACTTCTATTCAACATAGTGCTGGAAGTCCTAACCAGAGCAATCCGGCAAAAGAAAGAAATCAAGGGTATCCAGATGGAGAAAGAGGAGGTCAAATTATCACTCTTTGCTAATGACATTATCTTGTATCTAGAAAACCCCAAAGAGTTCACCAAGACTCCTGAAATTGATAAATAAATTCAGCAAAGTCTCAGGTTACAAAATCAATGTACACAAATCAGTAGCATTCCTATATACTAATCACAGTCAAGCTGAGAATCAAATCAAAGACTTAATACCTTTCACAATAGCAACAAAGAAAATAAAACAACTAAGAGTATATTTAACCAAGAAAGTAAAAAATCATGACAAAGAGAACTAGGAATCACTAAGGAAGGAAATTGCAGATGATGTAAACAGATGGAAAAACTTATCATGCTCATGTGTCAGCAGAATCAACATTGTTAAAATATCCATACTACTCACAGTGATTTGCAGATAACTGCACTCACCATCAAAAAACAACATCATTTTTCACAGATCTAGAAAAAAATAATTTTATGCTTCATTGGGAACCAGAAAAGAGCATGAATAGCCATAGCAACCTTAAACAAAAGGAGCAAATCTGGAGGTATCACTATACCAGACTTTAAGCTATACTACAAGGCTATAATAACCAAATTAGCATGGTATGGTACAAAAATGGAGAGAGACCAATGAACAGAACAGAAAACCCAGATATAAAACCATCTTTGATCTCTGACAAAGCAGACAGCAATGTGAATTGGGGAAAATAATTCCTATTCAATAAATGATGCTGGGATAACTGGAAAACATGTAGAAGATTGAAACAAGAGCCATATCCCTCACCACTCACAAAAATTAATTCAAGATGAATCAAAGACTTAAATGTAAGGGATGAAACCATAAGAGTTCTACAAGAAAATGTTGGAAAACTCTTCTGGATATTGGTGCTAGGCAAACAAATTATGAAGAAGACCCCAAGGGCAATCACAGCAACAACAAAAATAAATAAATGGGACCTGATCAAATTAAAAAGCTTCTGCACAGCCAAGGAGATAATCAACAGAGCAAATAGACAACCTACAGAGTGAGAAAAAATATTTGCACGCTACGCATCCGATAAAGAGCTAATAACCAGAATCTACAAAGAACTCGAGCAAATCAGCAAGAAAAAAATCAAACAACCTGATTAAAAAGTAGGGAAAAGACATGGAACAGAAGCTTTTTAAAAGAAGATAGACTAATGACCAATAAACATGAAAAAATGTTCAGCATCACTAATGATCAGAGAAATACAAATCAAAACCATTGTGAGATATAACCTGACCCAGTGAGAATGGCTTTTATTAAAAAGTCCCAAAACAATAGATGCTGGCATTCATACCGTACTTGGTGCAGTGTGTGTTATCTCAAGGATGGGCTCACTTGTAGCTGTGAGTCTGGCAGTACAGGGAAATTTATGTAACCAAAATGTTTGTACCCCTGTAATATTCTGAAATTTACAAAAAAAAAAAAATAGATACTAGCGTGGATGAGGAGAGATAGGAACATGTATACGTTGTTGGTGAGACTGTAAACTAGTGCAACCTCTATGGAAAATAGTATGGAGATTCCGAAAAGAACTAAAAAGTAGACCTACCATTTGATCCAGCAATCCTATTAATGGGTATTTACCCAAAGGAAAAAAGTAATTTTGTCTAAATGACATGTGCACTCAAATGTTTATTGCAACACATTTCACAGTTGCAAAGATGTGAAATCAACCCAAGTGCCCATCAATGCATGAATGGATTAATAAAACGAGGTATATAAATATATATATATATATATACACACACACACACAACATGGAGTAGTACTCAGCCATACAAAGATGAATTAATACTTTTTGCAACAATCTGGATAGAACTGGAGACCATTCTCCCAATTGAAATATCTAAAGAATGGAAAAACAAACACCACATATACTTACTATTAAATTGTAACTAACTGATCAGCACTGGTGTGCACAGATAGAAGTAAAGCTCAATGAAGACATACAGGTGAGGGGAGGAGTAGAGGATGGGTGAAATCACACCTAACAGGTACAATATACCCTATCTGGGTGATAGGCACACTTACAAATTTGACTCAAGCAGTACAAAAGCAATCCATGTAACCAAGACATTTGTACTCCTGAAATATTCTGAAATTTAAAAAAAAAAATTCTTTTCTTAGTAGAGTCAATTGCCTTCCAGTCTGTTCAGTTTAACAAGCTCAGAAGATATATAAACATTTCTTTGTCAGCAATTGCCACACATATAAAAACAATATGGTATTGACTATATTTTCTAAAAGAAAAATTTGGAAACATTGGTCATCTGACAATGTGTATTTATGGAGTCAATGAGATAGAATTTTATTTCATGTTTTGTTTTAATTTTTTAATTAAAAAATTAAAATAATATATTTTTATGATATAAACATGTTTTATTATATATATGCATTGTGAAATGACTAAATCAAGCTAATGAACACATGTATTACCTCACATACCTCATCATTTTTTTTTTGTGGTGAACACACTTGAAATTTGTAGTCTTAGCAATTTTGAAGTGTACAATTCATTGTTATTAACTATAGTCACCATGTTATACAATAGATCTTTTGAACATATTCCTGCTGTCTAACAGTTTGTGTCCTTTAATAGCATCTCAATAATGCCTGTGTCCCACATAGCTTCTAGTAACTGCCTTTCTACTCTATGATTCTGTGAGTTCATCCTTTTCAGGTTCCACATGTAAGTGAGATCATGTGGTATTTGTCTTTCTGTGCCTTGCTAATTTCTCTCAATATAATGTCCTCCGGGTTCATTGATTTGTGACAAAATGGATAGAAAATTTTAAACTGCTTAAATTTATTTTCATTGATATATATATATATATATATATGTGTGTATATATATACAAATCCGCATATCATGGGGGTACAAATGTTTAGGTTACATATATTGCCTTTGCCCCACCCAAGTCAGAGCTTCAAGCGTGTCCATCCCTCAGACGGATGGCACCGCACCCATTAGGTGTGAATATACCCATCGCCTCCTCTGCCCTCCCACCTGCTTGACATCCGATGAATGTTAACTACTGTATGTGCACATTAAGTGTTGATCAATTAACACCAATTTGATGTTGAGTACATGTGGTGCTTCTTTTGCCATTCTTGTGATACTTCACTTAGTAGAACGGGCTCCAGCTCTATCAAGAACAATACAAGAGGTGCTAGATCACCATGTTTTTTGTAGCTGAGTAGAACTCCATGGTATACATATACCACATTTTATTAATCCACTCATGGATTGATGGCAGTTGGGTTGTTTCCACATCTTTGCAATTGTGAATTGTGCTTCTATAAACATTATAGTGCAGATGTCTTTTTTATAGAATGTTTTTTTTTTT
>CAUYRT010076581.1:0-28851 GCA_963574885.1 Lepilemur ruficaudatus
CCACCCCCCAATTCCCCAGTGTTCACTCCCACCCTTTGAGCACCATAGTGTTAATCAGTCAATACCAATTTGATGGTGAGTACAGGTGGAACCCATTCTTCGGGTCTTGTGTCACCTCACTTCGAATAATGGGCTGAATGGAATATTACTCGATTTTAAGAAATGACAGTAAGTTAGAACCTCTTGTATTATCCTGGATTAAGCTTCAGCCCATTATGCTGTTTCTTAAAAGCAAAAAATTGAATTTCCATATAAGAGATGCCCTCTCTTCACTAAAAGGAATGACAACACTCTTTCCTTTCCTTTCCTTTCCTTTTTCCTTTCCTTTCCTTTTTCCTTTCCTTTCCTTTTTCCTTTCCTTTCCTTTTTCCTTTCCCCTTTCCTTTCCTTTCCTTTCTTTTTCCTTTTCCTTTCCTTTCCTCCTTTCGTCTCCTTTCCTTTCCTTTTCTTTCCTTTCCTTCTTTCCTTTCCTTTCGTTTCCTTTCCTTCTTTCTTTCTTTCTTTTTTTTTTTTTTTTTTTTGAGACAGGGTCTCACTCTGTTGCCTGGGCTAGAGTACAGTAGCATCATCATAGCTCACTGCAACCTCAACTCTCGGGCTCAAGCAATCCTCCTGCCCCAGCCTCCCAAGTAGCTGGGAATACAGGCATGGGCCACCATGCCTAGCTAATTTTCTACTTTTTGTAGAGATGGGGTCTCACTATGTTGCCTGGGCTGGTTTTGAACTCCTGACTTCAAGTGATCCTCCCACCCTGGCTTCCCAAAGTGCTAGATTACAAGCATAAGCCACTGCTCCTGGCCAAGAATGACAACATTCTTATCTTCATTGACAAAAAGTTGAGATCAAGAAAATACTGTACAGACTTTATTAAAATACCTCTTATATTTTAGGGCTCTTCAGATATTAAGTCACATTTTACAGTCATCTATTCTTTTCTAATCCAATATATTGGTAAGTGACTCAAACTGCTTTTACTCCTAATTTGGTTCACAGCCTTTATGAGATTACGTATTTAAAAAAAATTTTTTTTAAGTTTAGCCTTATCCTAATTTGTTTAAAAAAAATTTATATCCAACTATTTTTTGTAAGTTCATATTTTACTATCTCATGACTACAATTCTAAAACAAATGCTATATTTATTTATATTTGTGTTTAAATGTTTTTACACATATTACACATGTAATAGTATATGTTACATGTTATATCTACATAATAATATCTGATATAGTTGGCCAAAAATCCCTTAAAAATTTCTATTTCAAAAATAGGAGCTCATATAAAATATATAATAATTAACCCCTGTTTTTATAGTTCACATGACTTAAATAAATTTTGAATAAAGTAATTGGTTTTAAATTTGTTAATAAAATTAAGGTCAGATACAGTGGCACATTCCTGCAATCCCAACACTTTGGGAGGCCAAGGTGAGAGGACTGCTTGAGGCCAGGAGTTGGAGACCAGCCAACTGGGTAACACAGTGAGACCCTACCTCTAAAAAAAAATTTTTTTTTAAATTAGCCAGGCCTGGTGGCATGTACCTGTAGTCCCAGCTACTCGGGAGGCTGAGGCAGGAGGATTCCTAGAGCCCAGGACTTTAAGGTTACAGTGAGCTATAATTATGCCACTGTACTCCAGCCTGGATGACAGAGTGAGACCCTGTCTCTAAAAATAAAATAAAATTGAAATTAAAAATGTCTTCAAAATTGTCAATATACATTTTTACCTGGTTTATTGGTCAGACAGTTTTATATTTGCCTCTGCTAGCTGTTTTAATGTCATAAAGCTAAAAACCCAGGCTATACCAAAATGATCTTTATTTATACAATTCTTTGATAAATAAGATTGATTTGATATTAATTTAATAAAAACGGCTATAGTTTCTGAGTTAGCAACATATCTATGTATTTAATTTGTAATCACCTGATATCTAATAGGCTATAAAATTAGTTTAAAAAAATTATAAGACTAAGACTGTGGGTTTTAAAAAGTGATAAAAAATCTAAACCAGTCCAAAAGATTGGTAAAAAATGAGCCTTGTAAAAAAAGTTTTATGTGTGATTAGGCTGGCTGAGATTTTTTAAAATTGTTTATGTGTTTTTCTAAAAATTAAACAGTATCAGCAGTATGCTGATATAGGAACAGAATCTGGCCCTCTGTATTTAAAACAAAGTTTTCTTAAAACATTAATCTGCTCTTAATAAGATTACAAGAAGTTTTAATTTTTAATTCTAAAATCTGTCTCCTTAACAGCTATCTTCTAAACTACAGAGAGTTTCTGTTTCTGCCATTTCTTCCTGAAATTGATTTAACTCCCTAGTTTCCGGTTAAAAATGCTGTCTTCTTCATTTAAAATAGTAATTTCATTTCTTGAGGTACAGTTTTCCTTTTAAAATTTCTCAGATTCATATCTTAGAGGTTTAACTTTTTCTGTATCTCACTACATGTGATTTTCAGATCATACATCATTGCCTTCAGCTTTTTCTACCCATAAAAAGGCCTGAGATAGTAACTCTCTCCTTCAACTTTGTCATTAGCTCCTGCACAGAATTTTTTCTGTGGTTCTATCTCTGCTCTTACGGCCTGACACTAAAATGTTTATCTTAGAGGTCTAAAAAACCAGTGTTTTCCTCCAATACAATTTGATTCTGTACTCTTGGCTTTCTTTGATGTATGTAAATTGTTATACTCATAACCTTAGACACATTCTTCCTGTGTCTGATTAAATTCAAGTAACCTCTTCATCAAGTTCAACTTCTAGGTTATTTAAATGTGCTTCCTGTAACAAAAATATTTTACATTTTTATCAAGATAATTTTCTGCATTGCCTCAATTAGGTTTTTGATTACTTAAAAAAACTGAGCTTTAAAAGGGTTAAGGTTTTTATATACATGTAACTTTCTATATTGCTTTTAAAGTCTTTTGATTATCACTCTGCTTAAACAAATAGCTATTATTTTACATTGACCTGTAATTCTATTTTGATCAAGTGTTTTGAGCCTTTTAATATCTTTGATGAACTCTTCCCCAAAATCAAACCAAGTCTTTTTAACCTAAAATTAACTCTGAGATTTTCCAGTTGGCTCCCCAAAAAGCCTCAAAAGATACATCTTTCACCTCAGAAAAATGTTAAATGATTAGACTTCTTTGGAAAATTATATAAAAAACATTGTCAAATAATAAGTGATACTAGATCTTCTTTTAGTTAATTTATAGACATGTTGATTGAAATGTTTCAAAAATTACATAAATTCATAAAAATCTGTTTTCAGTCAAAATTCTAGTGGTTACCTTAAAATGCTATATATAATAAAAATAACTAAATTTCCTTGTCAATTATAAACTTGTGTCAGTTTTTTACCATGGCTATTCTAAGTTTTTGTCATCCACAGTTATCGTTTTGTTTTATTTTATTTTTCAGAGACAGAGAGATAGCCTGGCTCTGCCACCCATGCTGGAGCCAATCATAGCTCACTGCAGCCTTGAACTTCGGGGCTCAAGCAATCTTCCCACCTCAACCTTCCACGTAGCTAGGACTACAAGTGTGCACCACCACACCCAGCTAATTTTTTTTAAAAAATTTTTTGTAGAGACAGAGTTTCATTATGTTGCCTGGGCTGGTCTCGAATTCTTGGCCTCAAGCAATCCTTCCACCTTGGCCTCCCAAAGTGCTCGGATTACAGGTGTGAGCCGTCACACAGTTACTATTTTAAATTCTTCTCTAAAAATATTTACAATCAAATTCATAAAAAAGTTAATTACATGAGATTAAATAACTAACGAAGATAATGTTTTAATAACTTTTATCTAAAACATTGTTAGTCCTTTACTCAAATGTTTTATCTCCCAGAATTAAAAAAAATTTCTTTTAAGCAATCTATAATTTCTAACAATTTGATAAAGTATACCTTAGTAAACAAAGACAAAAACATTTGGTTTCTTTTCTCCTTACTTAATTCCTCTAAAATTCAAACACTATTTCTAAATATGCTTATGACAATATGGTTATTTACATAAGTCCAATAAAATTCTGCTCTCCTTATAGAAAAATGCAATTAAAAATATTGGTTATATTACCAAGGCTTTGACTAAAATGTCATATTTAAAAATATACATAAAAATATACATAAAATGCCTGACTTCAAGGGTTCCCAGTCTTACAGTGTGTAAATAAAAACTGTCACTTCCTGGCAGGCCCAGAAACTATAAGACTATAAATAAAACCTAAAGTCTGCCTTGGTCTGGCTTCCTAGTCTCAAGAGGTTTTTAAATTTAATATTCCTATATGATCAATGTAAAAAAACCTTGTTTCTAAAAAAAAAGCTATAATACATCTCTATTAGATTATAACTCTGTACATTTTCTTTTGAGTTCTTGTTATCTGCCTATAGACCAGACTAAGTCCTAAATTGTTCTAAGTTGCCACAATCCAATTTTCTTCCATAAAATTACTAAAATATGCACTACTGTTTCTAAAGCCTTATACATTAAAACTAGATAAATTTTAAAAAACAAGTCTTATGCCTGATGTATGGGCCACTCAGAAAGTTCACCAAACAACCTGATACCATAAGCAGAGACATTCACACTACAAACCAGGATGAAAAGTTGGCAGTTTTCCATGCTGCAGACAGCTTATTTTGTCAAAATAAGACCCCATATCATAATGAGACTCTTACCCCTCTTAATGGTATTTTTTCATTTGATAATAAAAGATAATGCTATAATCAAAATTTCACAATCAATACCTGCTATAAGTAACTTGACAAAACCTGACCTAAGAATCCTTTTAGTCCATCTAGTGGACAACTTGGACAATATTCCTAACACAAATTTTTGTTCAAATTGTACTGGTAGTCCCTTTTACAAAGCTGGCATTCTCTGCTTTCATTCAACCCCGTCACACAATGCTACTCAATGGCTAGCTACAACATGTCTCACCGGTTTCCCCCAAAGGCTTTTTAGTTTGCTTAGTTTGCTGCCCTTAGGCTTGGGGTCTTAGTTCAAAACCATTGTACAAACTAAATTTATTATCTTGTTGTCAATTTTTTAATATTATAATTTTTAAGCTTTGTTCTTACTGTCTATCTAATCTTTATAAAGCCAGCTCTCCCAAAAAATAATGTCAGCCCAACACTTGGGAGATGATTGCTAATACCTACAGAATTTGTAAGATAGAACTTGATAACAGACTCCAGACGAACCTACCCTGAGAAACTTTTCCCTTCTGGCTTCTTTGTTACTCAAATGCGGCCTGGGTCCCTGACATGGGCCCCCATACTTTCTCCATGATGTGGGACAGAGACAACCGGGACAGGTCCATCCCAGCAGAGAGGGACAGTTAAGCCTAAGTTCAAAATCGTTAATCAGCAATACTTTCAAAAAAGACCTTACTCAAAGCAGGGAAATGTGCTCTGAAACTACCTGCTGTGACCCTAAAACTAGTTTTACCCACTGCTGGCACCCACCAGAATTTGCCAGATCCCCAAAACTTTACTAGTGCCAATGAACTTTCTTTCTAAACAATATATAACATTTCTTCTTTTTATAAAACCTCCAACCTTTTATTTGTTCTTCAGATATACCAAAAGCCACCCATTCTATCTGTATGCCCCCAATTGCAATTCTTGCTTCCTGATTAAAACCCTTTAAATTTAGAGATTTGCCTTTGTATTTCATTTGACTTTGACAGCTATAATAATAAAAAAAAAAAGACAGACAATAACAAGTATTGGCAAGGATGTGGAGAATCTGGAACTCTCATATGTTGCTGGTAGTAAAATGGTATAGATGCTTTGGAAAATAGTCTGACAGTTCCTCAAAAGGATAAACATAGATTCACTAAATGACCCAGCAATTCTACCCCTAGGTGTAGACCCAGAAGAAAGGAAAACATGTCCACACAAAACTTGTACCGAATATTCATAGCAATATTATTTATATAGCCAAAAAGTGGAAATAACTGTCCATCAACTGATGAATGGATAAATAAAATGTTAAGTAATACAATGGAATATTACTCTGTCATAAAAAGGAAAGAAGTACTGACCCATGCTACAACATAAATAAACCTCAAAGACATTATGCTACTGTGAAAGGAGCCAGACAGAAGAGACCACATATATTACATGATTCCATTTATATGAAATGTCTAAAATAGGCAAATCCATAGAGACAAAAAATAGACCAGTGTTTGCCAAGGGCTGGGGGAATGAGGAATGGGAAGTGACTGATGATGGGTACGAGATGATAAAGATGTTTCAAAATGAGATAGTGGTGATGGTTGCACAACTCTTTAAATATACTTACAACCATTGACTTGCACATTTTAATTGGGTAGATTTTAGGTATGTAAATTATATATCGAATGAGAAGTTTAAAAAAATAGGGATAATGTCTACTTCCCAGAACTACGTCAAGAATTTGTTGAGATAGCACATATGAGATACATTCACTAAATGCTCATTTGTTAATTACGTAGTACAGAAACCAGGTCAGGACATAAAAGAAATCTTCCTATTTCCAGGACATAAATGGAGATGATGAATTTCACAGGACTGCATTCCAAATTTCGATGCCAGATGCAATTAGATGATCCTTCAAGAGACAGAATTATTTTCAGTTCATGGTTTCTCAACTTTGAGGTAGAAATCTGAGAATGAGATAGAGTTCGGTCCCTGACATGTTAAGACTTGTAGCCCTGCTCAGTTTGAAACTCTGTAAAAACAATTTCATCTTGTATCTACCTTCCCCCTTCCGGGCCTTTTGCCTTCCCTCCCTTGGCTTTTTTGCCAGAAATGAAAACTCTTTTCTGAAAGGAAGAGGGTGGAAGAGCTAGTGTGATTTGTTTGGGCATGTCAAGATGTCTAGATTCTCTTTACTCTACACACACTGGCATACTTTCACCTCCCATGCTTGGCTCAGAGCCCAAGTAGGGTTTTTTGTTTTTGTTTTTGTTTTTTTAACAAGCCTGGTAGTTTTATCCAAAGATCCTTTTGAGACTCAGAGGGATCACTTGGATCCCCCAAATGCAACTGTTGCTTTCAAAATATCCTTTAAATAGCTGAAAGTGACTGACAGGACACAGCAGATAAAAAAAATCTAGCTATAATAACTTATTAAAGAATAGCATTTATTTATCACATTTATTACTGAACATCTATTTGAAAATTTAAATGTGAAAAATACCCCAAACATATAATATACATTATGGGACTCCCAAGGACATATTTTAATTCCCATTTTGGAAAAGAGAAGGACCTCCACCTTTTACTTTATATACTTGACATTGAAATTTTTAAAAAGACAATGAGAATGCATTACTTGTATAATAATGATAAAAACAATGAAAAAAGAATATACAAGGAGTTGAAAAAAGGGGAGACACTTAATCATGGTCTATTTAAGATTAAGTCCGCTATCTGTAAACTCTGTATGGTAACTGGAACTCAATAACTTTGTACCTAATCCTCCAACTAAAGAAGCTGCTACGAAGTACCTGGGAACACCTTCTAGAACAACTAAATCAATCACTGCATTCTCAGTAGGAAGAAACAGATACACACAGTTTTTCATAAAATTAACATTTAATTTATAGGGCATTTACTTCTTAGATTGTTGTGATGAATGGATACTATATACATCAGGCATCAATAAATATCTGCTGAATGGATGAGTTTATTTAATTCCCCTCTAGTCTCTGCCTAGAGTGCAGAGAGAGTTGGTGAAAATTTATAAAAGAAATCCAAAATATTAATTAAGTGAAAAATATACTGCAACTTTCACACGGAGCCATTTAGTCAGTCTAGAAAAGGAAAACTTTAAATACACACAATCCCCACAACTAAATGCTACTCCAACCACAACCAGGCATCCCTTGTTCTGCAGGACAAGTGGCTGGTCTTGTCTGACGGGGAGTCCAGAATGCCTTTGTTCCTGGAGTGCTTTCGGCCTGGGCTACATTGGTGATGCAGGTGGGAAAATGCATTTCTTTTCTTTCTTAATGGGAAATTCACCTAAGGCTTTGGCTTTTAAGTGCATGTTACAAACACCAAAAACATCAATTAGTTCAAACTCGTCTATCTGGGGGAGCTAAGAACAGAAATTATACCTCTACTTCCCATGTTCTTCATTGCCAAATTAGCTACTAACTGATTTGCACACCAATTAAAATTACTAAAAACAAACACAACACCAACAGTCGCGATTTTATAGCAGACCTTAGAGGCTAATGAGCTCCATGGGTTAATCAGCTAAGGCACTTATTCCAAACAGCAATGTAGCCAAATGAGAATGACATGCCACCACGTCTCGAAAACCTAATCCTAAAAAAATATCAATGAGAAACATCTCCTTGATAGTATTATAGTTTCTTGGGAAAAGTGCAGGATGGCTTATTTTCTGAGACTTACTAATTATAGGCATAGGAGGTTCTTGCTTCATTGATTTTATCTCAGTATCACTCATGGCCATGTGGCCTCCTGGGCCCTACCAAGCCCCCAGGCCTATCTCAATTCCTGACCTCTTTGACCTCTCAGCTGCAGGTAATACTTTCTCTCTTGAAACCCTCTACTCCTAGGGATTCTGCTTTTACCTAGTTGTCCTTTTACCTCTTTTGGGTGGTCATTTTGTCTCCTTTGAAGAATTCTCTTTTTGCTTTTTAACCTAATCACAACAGTCAAGCTACAGTGTTTTGTATACAGTAGGTATACAATAGATGCTTGTTGAATAAAGAAAGAATCCCAAGGCCCAGGCCTTCATCACTGTGTGCTTTCCCCTTTGCCTGCTCTCTTAAGCTTCAAATACTAAGTCTGTATAGAGCACACCCCAAATTATACCCAGAAATAACTAGCCAATAAGAACTGCATGTGCCTCTGTGCCCAGTGAGAACCTTGCCTTTGGAAGCTAAACAGAACACATCAGTGTGAAGAACTGCATTACTGGTGTCAATTCTTTACCCCTCCCTATATCCATGCTCTTTGCTATGTGCCTTTGCAGTTTGTCCCACTGAAGCAAGAGAATATATTTCTCCACTCTTTAGACTTTTGGGTTGGGCCACATGATTTGCTGTAGGTAACAGAATAAGGCAGAAGTGACAGATGCCTGCTCCAAGCTTAGGACTGCGGAAGCCTTTGGTTTATGCTTCTCTCTGACACTTCTGCTATCACCACGAGGAGACATGCCCTGGTACGCCGCTGGTCCAGGGGGGATCAGGCCCACGTGCAGCAGAACCACGGCAGCTGGCCTGCTGGCCTGCAGTGAGAAGCAGAGCTACATAACCAAGCCCAGCCAAGGACCTCACTGGTCTACAGATATGTGAGTGATAATAAATGATTGGTGTTTTACATCACCGAGTATTGGGGTAGTTTGTTAAACAGCAATGACTCACTGATAGAATTGGCCTACTCAAGCTTTAGATTTGACATGTGACATAGATCACCACATTATTGCCTAGTAATCTAACAGTAGAAGTAATAGTGACGATGATGATGATGATAGGAACACTAAAATAATAATTGCTAACATATATTGATCATTGATCACCATATGCTAAGCACTTTCAAGATATTAACTCATTTAATTCCAATATTAGCCTATGATAAACTTTTTATCATAGAATAGTCTTAGATTACAGAATTATTGAGAAGATAATACAGAGAGTTTCCATATACAGGCAGTCCCCAGGTTATGGATGACATACATTTCTAAGAACATCTTTAGGTTGGATCTGTAAGGAACTGGGATCCTTGATGAAGAGTGCATATACAGTAAAAAGTTACAGAAACTATTGTGCTCTTTTTTCAATTCAAGCAAACTAAACATAAAAACAAACTCATCAAAAAGTTTAAGCCAGGCACAGTGGCTCATGCCTGTAATTCTAGCACTTTGGGAGGCTGAGGCAGGAGGATCATCTGAGGCCAGGAATTCAAGACCAGCCTGGGCAAGAATGAGACCCCGTCTCCACAAAAAATAGAATAATTAGCCAGGTGCGGTGGAGTGTGCCTGTCATCCCAACTACTTGGGAAGCTGAGGCAGAAGGATTGCTTGAGCCCAGGAGTTTGAGGTTGCAGTGAGCTATGATGATGCCGCTGCACTCTAGCTCAGACAACACAGCAAGACCCTATCTCACCAAAAAAAAAAAAAAAAAAAAAAGTTCAGATAGGAGTATGGGAAATTTCAAAAATGAATATTAAAGATTAACACTCACTTAATGCTGCATCAATGTCTTGCTTATTAGAATGGGCATTTTGAAGGCAAGAAGGTAGGCTAATATTAATCAGAAGATGATGATGGAGATGGTGCTGGAGAGGTTGGAGTGGGAGCTGGGGTTTTTGATTTGATTCTGTCGCTGGAGAAGGGAGCTCACCACTGAAGTCAGTTTCTCGAAAAAGGGATCTAGGGTTGTTGGCACAGCCTTTTTCTTTTTTTCATCATAAATGGCCTTGTAGCAGCTGATGTTCTCACTAACTGCACAGTAAACCTTTGTAAACCGCTCAGTGTTAGGATCTTGCTCCTCAAGCTTAGCAAATCCTGCTTCAGTGACACAAAAGGCTTCAGCTACTTCCTTTGTCATAAAGTTTCTTGGCTCTGGATCTTCTGATTCTTCACATTCTCGTGTTTCTATCGGCTGTTCCTCTATCTATCTATGGGACTAGCCACTAATATAAAGATGCTGCGCCAACGAACCCCTTACTCTATGCAGGTTTGTTTACACATGTGGAAGAAACTAGTTCCAAAATTATTAATTTAATTATTTAATTCTAAATCATCCTTCTGGGGAGCCCTGGGAACCCATTTGTAAGCACAGAATGCCATAAGTTGGGTCATCTGTAACCCGGGGACTGCCTGTACTCCACACCCAGTTGCCCCTATTGTGTACGTCTTACACAAATATGGCATATTTGTCACAATTATCAAACTAATTGATACTTTGTGACCAACTAAAATCCATAATTTATTTGGATTTCCTGGATCCGAATGTCCTTTTTCTGATGCAGGATCCCATCCACCACATTACATTTAGTCATCCTATCTCCTTGGGCTCTGACAGTTTCAACCCTCTCCTTGCTTATTAAATTTTATGATTTTTTTAAGTAATAGCTTTATTTACATACAATTCATATATCATATAATTCACCCACTTAAAGTATACAACTCAATGGTTCCTAGCAGACTCACAGACTTGTACAACCATCACAACCAATTTCAGAACATTTTCATCACCCCAAAAGGGAATCCCATACCCTTTAGCTATCACCCCCAACAATTACCCCCTTACCCCCAGCCCTAGGCAATCACTAATTTACTTTCTGTCTCTATAATTTTGCCTACTCTAGATATTTCATATAAGTGGAATCATACAAAATGTAGTATTTTGTGACCAGTGTCTTTCACTTAATATAATGTTTCCAAGATTCATCCATGTTGTAGCATATATCAGTACTTAATTACTTTTTAAAGCTGAATAATATTCCATTGTATAGATACCACATTTTGTTTCTCCACTCATCAACTGATGGATGTATGGGGTGTCTCCACCTTTTGGCTATTGTGAATAATGCTGCTGTGAACATTCACATACAAGTCTTTGCGTAGACATATGTTTTCATTTCTCTTGAGTACATACCTAGGAGTAGAATTGTTGGGCCAAGGGGTAACTCTATGTTCATCTTTTTGAGGAACTTCCGGACTGTTTACCCAAGTGGCTATACCATTTTACATTCCTGTTTTGTCCCCTTTTCAGAGATAAGAAATTAAAGCCCACAGGGATTATAATTTGCCAAAGTCTGTATAGCTGAGAATCGGGGAGTGGGGCAGTGCACCCACGAGGTCTGCCTCCAGAACCCCAGCTCTTAGCAACTATTCCACGCTGACAGAGCCAGGGAAACTGAGTTAATTCTGAATTCTCACCATGTCTGGGGAGGGCACCTAATTCTCTGTACCCTCTCTAGATTTGGAATCCACAAATTAATGGAGATGTGGAGAACAACAAAGAACCATAAAAAGAGAAATAAAATTATTGCAAAAAAATTTTTGATGAAAGAATATTATTAAATACCCTGAGGTTCTTTTGGCTTAAAGTGAGAGCAAAGGTTCAAACAGACAGTAGTCAAGTGACATAAAAGGTTAATGTAATAAGAGCTCATGTGTGAGCCATTCTTTACCTTCTTGAATTAGAAGAAACAGAATTTGATCTATAGAATAAGTAAACATGAATAAAAACTTCCTCATCATTATGACACTGAAAATCTATAAAGACCATTTGGGAACCCTCCAGGAATATTATTATTGTGACTTAAAGCATCCTAGCTAGGAGGCCGAAAGATGGATAAACTGACCAGCGGTGTTGTGGCTCTATGACTGTGGAGATTTTGTGCAAACGTGATATAATCTTTGGTCCACAGACTCAAAGTCCTTTACCAGGACTAACTTACCCTGAATTGCAGACAGATATACAAAAGTATCTTCATGTTCCAAGTTCTCCAAGAATATCTGGAATGACAAAATAAGATTCACAAAGAGCAAGGAAGACTTAAGAGACCCTCTTATCAGCAGCCTCAAAGAGTAAAATGCTTTTCTTCTTGTTTGTCTTAGCTAGAAGCCAATCTGACTTTAGAGTCTTATGGGTAAAATGGTATATATGCTTGAAGTCCCAGTTTTATAATAGTTTTTAAGAAAGGGTAGGAATTAAAGGAGATACTTGTATTCTTAAAGTAGTCAAGTATATACCAGCAGTAGTTATGGAACAAATGGAAGAACAATCCTCAACATTTTTCCACTACAGCCAAGGTGAACAACATTCCACATAAGGCATGAAAGCTACAGGCTGTGATAACACACAAGAGGCAAGGCTTGGGGTTACGTGCAAATGATGGCACATTTGCTGCAATTGGATCCTTTTTTCTTGCACTCACAAAGCATATGGAAATGCAAGTGAGACAGAGATGTTGTTACTGAGATAACTTTGAATCTGTTCTAACTTATTGTTTAAAATCTTGCAAATTTCAACTGACATGAGTAACAAACTACTCTCAATATATCTCACAATTTAGTAACCCACCAGGGAGCATCAACGGCAGTGGGTTATCTAGTGCTTATCGAGAAGATACTACAGTGACATGTTAGGCTTAGGCCCCAACATGAGAGCCAAGAAAGACCGTGGCCCTGTGCCCATGTTCCTCTTGCTTGGTGTCTAGGGGAAGAAGGGGGTGTCTGCGCCATATATAATGCCATGCCTTTTGCTGGCACAGTGATTCTTTTTTTTTTTTTTTTGAGACAGAGTCTCGCTCTATTGCCCGGGCTAGAGTGCCATGGCATCAGCCTAGCTCACAGCAACCTTAAACTCCTGGGCTCAAGCAATCCTCCTGCCTCAGCCTCCCGAGTAGCTGGGACTACAGGCATGTGCCACCATGCCCGGCCAATTTTTTCTATATATATTTTTAGTTGTCCAAGTAATTTCTTTCTATTTTTAGTAGAGATAGCGTCTCCCTCTTGCTCAGGCTGTTTTCGAACTCCTGACCTTGAGCGATCCTCCCGCCTTGGCCTCCCAGAGTGCTAGGATTATAGGCGTGAGCCACCCCGCCCGGCCCACAATGATTCTTTTTTTTTTTTTTTTTTTTTTCACACAGTGATTCTTGATATCAACTTGATGCTGCTGGTCTCTACATCTTAAGTGTGTCAGGGAGAACCTAAAATTAGTCCAGTTAAGGAAGATGGCCAGATTGGAAGGTGTGGGGATCACGTACGGAGTAAGGGAAGCTTAATCCAGCGTAGCGGCCATGGGAATACAGAGGATGAGATACATCTGAAAGATTTCTTGGAAAAAATAATTAACAGGACTTAGTGACCAATTATATATGGCAGATGAAGATTAAATGAAATTAAAGAAAATTCTAAAGATGTTCATAGCATTCACCTTCTAAATAGGTGAATCAAAGGATATTTTTAATAATTATTCAAATAAGATATATATTTGAGGTTTTCAGCAATATGTATGTATTTTTTGAGACAGAGTCTCACTCTGTTACCTGGGCTAGAGTGCCTTGGCATCAGCCTAGCTCACAGCAACCTCAAACTCCCGGGCTCGCCTCAGCTTCTCGAGTAGCTGAGACTACAGGCGTGTGCCACAATGCCTGGCTAATTTTTTCTATTTTAGTTGCCAGGCTAATTTCTTTCTATTTCTTTAGTAGAGATGGGGGGTCTCCCTTTTGCTGAGGCTGGTCTTGAACTCCTGACCTCAAGAGATTCACTTACCTCAGCCTCCCTGAGTGCTAGGATTACAGGCATGAGCCACTGCGCCCAGCCTTCAGCAATATTTTAGTGACAGCAAAACCTTGGCATATTTCTGTGCCTTAGTTTTCTCATCTACAAAATGGGGGTTACACCAATATTGCAGTTGTTGTGAGGATTAGAGACAATATCTATAAGGTATATGGCCTGGCTCAATAAACAGCAGTTATTATATAATTGGTTCTAGTACTTTAGTGATTAAAAATGTTTTTGATCAGAATTGTAATTCTTAGTCTAATGGCTAAGGCATACAGAAGAGGTTGTTATCATCACCATCATCATCATAATTGAGGTTCAGAAAGTTGAAGTGACTTGTCTAAGAAACTGATCTGGGATGTGATCTCAGGCAGTAGTCTCTAGAACCTTTGCTCTTTCTTTCTTCCTTTTTTTTTTAGAGACAAGATCTCACTCTGTTGCCCAGGCTGGTGTGCAGTGTTGCAATCACAGCTCATTGCAGCCTCAAATTCCTCGGCTTAAATCTTCCTGCCTCGGCCTCCTGAGTAGCTGGGACTACAAGTGTGTGCAACAAAGCCAGGCTAATTTTTTTTCTTTTTTTAGAAATGGGGCTTACTATGTTGCTCGGGCTGATCTCTAACTCCTGGCTCCAAATGATCCTCCCTCTGTGATGTCCCAAAGTGCTGGGATTACAGGTATGAGTCACTGTGCCCAGCTTCCCCTTGCTCTTAATCTCTAACCCATATTGAAGTCAGGAAAATGTCCACAAAAGGGAAGAGATCCCCAACTAAGCATATATTAACATATTCCCCCATAATTCTACAATTTAAAGGACAGCTTTTTCACCATGATGAAGGGAGAAGGGGGAGGAGACCCAGTTCTGCTCAATGCCCCTCTCAAAAGGGACCCAGAGAAAACAGGTAGCTTACCTGGGCAAAGTCACAGTGCTGAAAATAGATTTATTTACCACAAAAGGCACTCTTCCATCTCTGGGAATCTGCTCACACTGTCCCACCTCCCTTTCTTTCATCTGCTCAAACCATACCAGTTTGTTAAGGCCATGTTAGGATCTACATCTTCCAGAAGGTTTCAACTCTCTCTTCTTCTTGACTGCCCACACCATTTCTTGCATGCAAAAAGGTTGGCAGTTTGTTCCTATCAGTTAAGTAGTCTCGTGGTCATCTAATCTTTCCTGTGTCTAAGTGTTACCTCCTCAGAACAACTGTAAGTTTCCAGAGGATGGTAGAGGACAGTGCCTGACACAGTCAAGGCTCCAAAAATATTTGAGTTGAATTAATGGCTCCCCTGGACAGCCGCCCCTCTCTGGGCCCATGTGTCTTTGTAGTGCATTCTACTTACCTTGAGAAGCTTCTCTTGCATCTCAAGGGCTTTCGCTTCTCTCTGTTCTATCCAGCGCGAAAGAGTACGCAGGGCAGCTGCCCGTGTTGGAATCTGAGGATCATAAGCTGATAAAAGAACCTCTTGGAGCTGCTCTGTGCTTATGCTCGCAGGTTTCTGGTTTGTCGTAGTGCTGGGCTCACTGACCCCCTTAGGAATGAATGGAGCACTTGAAGGCAAGCCTGTCTGGGTAGATTTCTCATGGCTTTGCTGTTGTTTGAGGTGGCTCTGAGCTACATCAGTGTAGCTTTCGTGACTGGTTTGTTGCTGCTCTTCTATTTTCCCTTCTGGATCTTTTTTGTTCAGGGTACTGTGGGCAGCCGTGCTGACGGCCTCAGTGGCAAAGGCTCCGTGGGTAGCGATGGTGATACGGAGATCAACAGCAAGTTCCTGGATGACGGGGTCAGGGTACGTGTTGGATACCTTTTCCAGCAGAGGCAGCAACTGCTTCAGGACAGCAAAATCACTTGATTTCAACTACAAAATGCAATAAAAAATGCCAAACTCAAAAGAATATAGCAAATGTTAATATGACCTAAGTATCAGGAAACATATTCTGAGAAAAAGGGGGCAGGGATCAAATCTTGTTCATGGTGTAATCAGCATATTGCCTGGGTCTTGCACTCAATAACTATTTATTAAATAATTGTAGCTAACATTTATTGAACACTTACCATGTATAGGTTCCTAAGTTAAAGTACACATATATACACATTCATATTCCTACAATATGATTACTTTTTTTTTTTTTGAGACAGAGTCTCACTCTGTTGCCCAGGCTAGAGTGCCATCAGCCTAGCTCACAGCAACCTCAAAGTCCTGGGCTCAAGCGATCCTCCTGCCTCAGCCTCCCGAGTAGCTGTGACTATAGGCATGCGCCACCATATCCGGTTAATATTTTTTTCTGTTTTTAGTAGAGTCGGGGTCTCACTCTTGCTCAGGCTGGTCTCAAACTCCTGAGCTCAAGCGATCCTCCCGTCTTAGCCTCTGAGAGTGCTAGGATTACAGACGTGAGCCACTGTGCCTGGCCTGATTACTATTATTAAACTACATTTTAAATGTGGGGAAATTGAAGTACAGATCAGTTAAGGACTATGCCTAAGTTCACAAACTGGAAGATAGTAAGATGTGAACTCAAGAAATCAGGATCAAAGCCCACACTCTTACTCAATACCCTACACAATCTCACTTGAAAGAATAAAGCAGTTTTTAACTACATGATCTAACGTGGCCACTCAGTGTCCAAGCACCATAGATCTGGAAAGGATCATGAAGACAAGTGGCAGAAGGGGATTTCTCTAAGAAAGTGGGAGTTAAAATTAGGCAAGATTTTATTCTCTACAGAAGCTTTGTTTGCATACTGTCATATGCCTTACTAAGAAAGGTGCGTGTGTAGTTAATGACAAGTAAGAATCAACGGTAATATTTTTCTGTTTGAAAATACTAGAGAAATTATCACATGGGGCTTCATTAGACCCTGAAAATTTGAAAACCTCAGGGGTCTTAAATCCTTTTTAGAACAAGGCAGAGTATTTACTACTTAATGATTCACTCATTTCATTATCCAACCGACCTATCAATTAACCAATTAACCATTTTCATAGGACCTATTTAATGTTCTCATTTTACTCTACAAATCTAAAGAGTTATTATTGTTCATCGTCCTCACCACTGTCTTCCAGGTAAATGCAAATTTGAGGTATATGTCATGTTTGTACCTGTAGAATTTCACCACAACCCAGGTTTTTTTTTTCATTTAAAAAAAATTTTTTTTCCAATAAGGAAGTGGAAGTGGATCAGATTTTTTTTTTACACATTTAGAAACTAATACAAAATCAAGATAAGGTAGAATTTCTAGCTCTGCAACATGTTAGTTTATCTTCCTGTGTAAAGTGATTGACATTCTGATGTTACTACATACTAAGAGAAGAAGAGAGTAGGTATGCACAGAGTAAAGGTATATATTATCTAAGAAAAGGGTCAATTTTTTCTGGAATCTATGTGGCACAGAAAAAGACATTTTAGTTTTACTAGTGTCATCATTATGCTAAACTTTATTCACTGCCTCTGTTGTATTGTGGACTTTTTTCTTTTTAAGCATCTGAAATGAGAATATCTGCTTCTATCTATGGTTTATTTGGCCTATTTTTCATTTCTATTATATGTAACAATTTCTTCTAAAAAAACTACCAAGACAAACAGATCAATGGAACAGGGCCGAAAGCCCAGAAATAGACCCACACAAATACAGTCAACTGAACTTTGACAAAGGAGCAAAGGCATTCCAATAGAAAAAAGACAGTCTTTTCAACAGATAGTGCTGGAACAACTGGCATCCACACACACAAAAATGAATCTCGACACAGACCTTACACCTTTCACAAACATTAACTCAAAGTGGATCATAGGCCTAACTGTAAGATACAAAACTATTAAATTCCTACAAGTTAACATAGTATAAAATCTGGATGGCCTTGGGTATGGCAATGACTTTTTAAATACCACACCGAAGGCATGATCTATGAAAGAAATAATTGATAAGCTGGACTTCATTATAATTAAAAACTTGTGTTCTGCAAAAGACACTGTCAAGGGAATGACATGACAAGCCACAGGATGGAAGAAAATATTTATGAAAGACATATCTGAATAAGGATTGTTTAAGAACTCTTAAAACTCAAAAATAAGAAAATGAACAACCCAATTAAAAAATGGGCAAAAGGGCCGGGCACGGTGGCTCACGCCTGTAATTCTAGCACTCTGGGAGGCCGAGGCGGGTGGATAGCTCAAGGTCAGGAGTTCAAGACCAGCCTGAGTAAGAGCGAGACCCCGTCTCTACTATAAAATAGAAATTAATTGGACAACTAAAAATATATGCAAAAAATTAGCCAGGCATAGTGGCGCATGCCTGTAGTCCCAGCTACTCAGGAGGCTGAGGCAGGAGGATCGCTTGAGCCCAGGAGTTTGAGGTTGCTGTGAGCTAGGCTGATGCCACGGCACTCTACAGCCCGGGCAACAGAGTGAGACTCTGTCAAAAAAAAAGAAAAAACCTGAGCATAAGGAGAAAAGGTTTTTCTATTTTTCTGTTTTTTTTTAAAAAAAATATTCCCAAAGAAGGCTTCAATTATAGACATCAGCGCCCCATTTTTTAATTACATATATTTGAATTCTTTACACCTTTTGCTATTGCTTGGCAATAGCAAAAATAACTTGAGTTATTTAAAATCCATAGCACATGCTTCCTCCTATTTTAGTGAAAAGGAAAAGGAGAAGCACAAAACAATCAAAAACTCTAGTTATAGCTCACTGACTACAAGATTATTTCCAATATTTCTGGATTCTTTTCCCCAGTAAGTTCCCCAACATTCTATGGCAGGGGTTGGCAAAGTTTCTCTGTAAAAGGGGCAGATAGTAAAAATTTTTAGGCTTTGTAAACCAAGAGGCAAAAGTGAAGATATTATGACTATACCTATATAAAAAAAGAAAAAAAATACTTCTACACAGTTTTTATTGAAAAAAATTAAAAAATAATAATTGAGAACTTTTTTGGTCATACAAGCCTACTAAGAAGAAGAATGGAATTCTTTTGGGGGGAAAGGGGAGGTAGCATTTCACCTAATTGGGGTTCAAAGTTCCCTATTACTAACATTGACTGCAAATTTTATTTGTTAATGCCGACGTGTAATGAGATATTACATATGTCATCTTTGAAAATGTCTTTTCACCCAGATAGATGATGCATGTGGTATTCAAAATGCTGATAACTGCATTACTGTGATTTATAGTGGCAGTGAGAAATGATAAGTGTTCCATATACAGTCTGTCACAACTACTCAACTCTGCTGTTGTAGCACAAAATCATCCATTGAAAATGGATGAATGAGTGTGGCTATGTTCCAATAAAACTTTATTTATGGAACTGAAATCTGAATTTCACAGAATTTTCACATCACAAAATATTATGCTTTTTATTTTTTCAACTGTTTAAAAATGTGAAGGCTATTCTTAGGTCCTGGACTGAACAAAAACTGGTGGCAGGCTGGATTTGATCCACTGGCTATGGTTTGCTGTCCCTGGCTCTATGGTGTGCCCCTGTATTACAGCCATGATTACAGTTGAGTTAGTGGGGTTGTTGGTAAAATGTTCAGGGGAACAAAGGGAAAGAAAAGGAAAAGAAGATCTAGCCTGGTCTTTTCTACTAGGCCCTCTCTTAATTGCCCCATTCCCATACTTTTGCTTCTGGATTCCCATTCTCCTTCCCTTATTTCACTATCCCCAGACTGGATATACCAGACTGGGTATATTCATCATTCTGCAGTAGAATGAATATGCTATTGTTGTGTGACAGGCAAATCACAGTTCCATGACTCAGTATTTCTCTTATTTCAGACCCTACTGACTATTCCCAGGCATGCAAAGAGTCCTGAAAAATGACTCCAAGGCCTCGCATAAGGGGTGTGTGTGCATGTGTGCATGTGTGTGTTAGAAAAGGATAAGACTGTAGACAAGTGAGCATGAATATGAAACTGACTAGACTAATGGGCACGCATAAGAGGAAACCACAATTTTGGAGCATTGAAGAAGAGAATCGGGGTCTTTTATTGTGAATAGATGAATATTAATGCATCTGTGTCTCCATATGGTGATTAAGATGTTTGAATCTTCCCTCATATTTGTGGAAAGGGTGAGTACGTGTGTGTGTGTGTGTGTGTATGTTTCTTTTGGAAATCTGGTGAGAAGAATGGAATTCTTTTGGGGAAGGGGAGATAATGTTCACTTAATTGCAGTTCAAAGTTAGTATTCCCTAGCATTAAAATTGATTGCAAATTTCATTTGTTAATGCTGATTTGTAATGAGATTTTCATATATATCTGTTAGAGAACAAAACCTAAAAAGTTGGTTTATCTGTATAAAAATTAAATGAATTTTAGACACACATATAAATTGCTAAATGTTTTAGGTCTCATTACCATGAAGCACAATGGAAGAAGCTATAGCCAAGCAAAAAGAAAATATATTTTGTAGTCACATAACCGAGGTTCTAAACTTCATTTCTGTCTTACTAATTAAATGACCCCAGGTAAGTTATTCAATCTCCATAAGCATCATGTTTTCTTATTTGAATCCTCAAAAAGTAGGCATAATTATCTCTACTTTATAGATGAGCAAACTATGCAACACACAGTCCCATAACTGATATTCCAAAAGAACCATTATAATCTTAATAATGTACATCATTAAATGTGTTAAATTAACTTTTTACTGATCATTTTTTATAATAACAGATTATTTATGATAACATTATTCTCCTGGAATTTTTTTTCACCCAACCCCTACATATCCTGCACTATCCTTCAATGACTCACTCAGAATGCTACACCCTCTATAAAGACTTTCAGATATCCTCAGACCAAAACAATGTCTCTCTCCTCTAAGTATCAACATTTTGTGCCTTTATTTCTTGGTATGTATTTCCTATTTTCAGTTATACCTACATTTATTTACATTTTTATGTGCTTAAAATTACAGAACTTTGGAACTGGAAGGAACATAAGATACCATCTCACCTGGTCTCCTCATGTTACATAAGGGGAAAGAGATACTGAAAGGTGAAATGAATTGTCAAAAGTCACGCAGAGCTTTAAGGAAAGCTCAGGTTTCTCAACTATGAATTTAATGTTTTTCCCACTATATTACTTGTCTTCTATTTCCTCATTTTATTCTATCTCCCTTGCCTTGACTATGATCAGTCAACCAGTCTTACTAGCTGTATTAGTCTGTTTAGTGTTACTATAAAGGAATATCTGAAGCTGGGTAATTTATAAAGAAAAAAGGTTTATTTAGCTCATGATTCTGCTGGCTGTAAGGTTCAGAACTAGGCATCTGGTTAGGGCCTCATGGCGGAAAATGAAGAGGAGCCAGTGTGTGCAGAGATCACATGGTGAGAGAGGAAGCGAGAGAGATCAGAGAGGTACCAGGTAAATAACCAGCTTTTGTGGGGACTAATAGAGTAAAAACATTCTCATCCAGATGCATTAAGACTAATGCATCTGGGATCCACCCTCGTGACCCAAATAACTCCCATTAGGTCCCATCTCCAACATTGGAGATCAAATTTCAACATGAGGTTTGGAGGGAACAAATATCCAAACTATAGCACCAGTTGTATGTGGCTTTCATTTCTTTTCAAATTCTATTCATAACAATGTTTCATGGCCTAACAATCACAGACTTTGTACTATTACTTGTCATCTCCAAATTTGTCTTCTCATTACAAGTCTCTTTCTGGTCCAAGTCACACTACAGTGTGCTGCCAGATTAACCTTCTGAAAACACCAACTGTCATTTCACTATTCAAAATATATCCATGACTCCACGTTCCACATAATACTTTTTGGATTTGGAGGTTCTCCACAACCTACACTTGCTTTGTTGTTGATTATAAATGCTGGTGAATGAACTTAGGTAGAGGTAAAAAACTCAAAATTTCTATCTTTCTCATTTCTTCTCCAGATGATTCCTCTGTCCCAGAGGCGTGATCTCTTCATCTATTAATGGTTTTGCCCATTTAATTCCTTTTACTCTGAGTGCTGTCCTTCATTTCTATTTATTCAATAATCATCCATCCTCAAGGATCCAGCTTTAATTCTGTATTAAAGACTGTCCTGACTACCCCAGTCTACGGGAGTTACATCTGCTTTTGTATTCCTAGATGTATAATTATTATTAGCATATTTTACTTTGTATTATTATTTCCTGTTTTTCATGAATGTTCTATCTCCAAATTTTAGAAAACTTGCAAGGATCATAACTTGTATTAATATACATTTTTTATCTCAGTATTTGACAATTAATGTTTATTGAGCATAATTATACATTCCTCTTGGTATGTGTAAAAATGTTTCAAAAAGACAATATTATTCCTGTTTTGATTGATTCAATAGCATTTTCCCTTAGCCAGATGTAATTTTTTTCTGATGGCTTTGTATAACTTGATTGTATTAAGTCATTTCTACCACTGGTTTATTTCCAATTAAGAAATAATTTTGTTTCCACAGTCTGTTTCCAAAATTATAGGCTTGAAGACAAACAAAAAGTGTTTTTGAACAACTTCCACATTTCAGCAAGTTGTTGGCATCATGTACCTCTCAATTTGGTTTTCATAAACTCTGAATATAATATACTGTTCATTTAGTAAGAAATGACAGGAATAATCAGCTTATGTGATATATAAAAAGGATGTTATATAGTGAGTAATTATGTCCTGAGTCACATTTGACATGTGGATTTGACTAAGAATTCAGCTGCAATATCCAGTCAGATTTAAATAAATAATATCAGTTTTTACAGTCTGGGTTAAATAGCCAAAAGTCTACACAGGTAATTTTCTCTCTTTGCTGCAAATCAGATTGCATAGGAAGTAAAATGAATTGATAAAATGAGATATGGCTTAATGTAAATTTAACAAGTGGGCTTTCTAGATGAAATACACAATGTGGATTTTAGATACATAATATAGAACTAAGTGTTCCTAATCTAAAAAATAAAAACATTTGCTAAAATTTTCAATAATTTCTTATATCCTATTTTCTGTTTTAGAAGTAAATTCTATGATATCAACATGTGAGTTAATAATATTTTTAAACCATACATTCAAATGTAGAAGACCAATATCAGGGTGATTCACTGACAGAGAGCACATATTTAATTCCATTCCCAGTATGGACATGCTCTTTGACTTTGGAAAATGTCATTTTTAAAGCAGCACTCATGAGGCCCCAACAAAACACAAAGCTTTGCACATTTACATAAAGGTAAGCATCTGGGCCAGGGTGACAGATGCCATCTGCCCCTCTCTACCACTAGACTCAAGATTTATGTCCAGGTTCAAAAGTCTTTCCTTCAGGAAACATGATAGGCCAGTTATGCCAAGGTGTTTTCAATGAAGCATTTGGAAACACAAAAGAAAAAAGGTGAAAATTGAAATTCTTTTCTGTGTAGTATATCCTTATCATAAATCACAAATAAGAAAAATGTAATATAAAGTACCATTTTATTAAATGTCACTCAGCATTCATGATTTCATCATTCAGGTAAACTGTAAGGTACAAAATAGCCAATAGTTCCAGAATCAATGTGTATATCCAGAGCAGTACAGTGTGGAAGCTACAGAGAACCTGAGGAAGAAAGGTTAAACTGTAGAAAGAAAATGAATTCACATATAGAAAACAAACAACTCAGTTACTCTGGAAATGTTACTGCAATTCAACTAAATTATATTCTTCACATAGGTAGCCTCATATTATTTGTTTACATTGCTGTTTAACTTCATATGTATTTGTATCTGCCTGTCTGTCCATCTTTCCCTCTCTCTCTGTATATATAGTGTGTACAGAAAGAACTAAATCAGACAAAATTCTAATATATGTATTTGAATAAAACAAGTGTATGATTTAAGTCTGTGATAGTAGAGAGTGACATGGGTCAAGAAAAAAGAATTAATATAGCACCTACAATTTACCGTGTCACATTTACAAAAAGTAGCATCTGGGAAAAAGTCCTGAGAACTTATTACATTGAACACTACAGAAACACACACTCCATGGTCTATGTATAGACAGGAAGAACAAATTTGCTTTGAAATTCAAGAAACAGAATTTGCTATAAGATTTCATTCTGTCCACAATAGAGATACAAAGCAATGAGTGATTAGAACTAGAAGGATTTGGATAATTTCTTGCTAACTTTATGTATGTTTAGTTTAATAAATGGTAAATAAAAGTCTGGCTCAATTTGTGGATTTTATTTTCTTTTTTGTAATGTCAAAATATTCAACTAGATTTATACTTCCATTTATGATGGAGTGAGAACAGATTTACCCAATTGCCTTAACTAAAAACCAAGAAAATATTGAAATAATGGTTTTCAGACATTGTACAAGAGACACTGCAGAGTAGTTATCAGTGAAAGAAATTTTTAAAATAAAGTAAGCTCTATGATTGCCCCAACTTGTTGTCTGGGGAGAGTGTCCAGGCTGTAGTGCAAGGAAGGGGAACCCAAACAGGACCTAACATTCTCCCTTAATTGAGACAATTGAGAAATCAAGGCAGCTAGAATTCATAGGGCAGTGTATCATAGAAGAAGAGAGAGCTACCCAGAAAGAGAAAGTTCAGAAGATCTACAGAAGTTTTCCCTTGTGTTTTTGGCTACATGTTGATCTACAATGTGTATCCAAGAAAGAACCACCCAAAGGAGCAAGAAACGAAACTAATGGAACTCACATAGGGTTAGGAATAGTTCATGTTCCATTAATCCACAGTGTCAAGACCATCTGACACCTGTAGGATAAAATGGAGTGCTCAGAAGAGTTCTTGTGTCAGCAGTGGGGCCAAAATAGCTCTAAATTGAAGGCTATTTTAGACCCACATAGTAAAACATAAAAGCATCACAGAAAAGGGTCAAAGTGTTCCAAAGAAACTTACCCGTATCCCAGAACAAAGTTCTAAAATTGAAAGGAATACAAAAAAAAAGAGCACTAATGATGAAAAGCTCACACATAATGTCTAGCATCCAATGAAAAATTACCAGGCATTTAAAGAAGCAGAAAAATATTATCCCCCCATAACAAAAACAATCAATGAAAGGAAAAAAAAACCACACAAGATATGAGGAAGATTAAGTAGTGACAAAGAATATTAAAATAACTATTATAGATACATTTTGTATGTTCAAGAAGGTAGTGGAAAATATAAGAATGATAAAGATAAGCATGGAAGATATAAAAAATGACCCAAATTGAACTTCTAGAGATGAAAAATACAAGATCTCAATTGAAAAACACACTTGATGGCATTAATATGCAGCTTAGACACTAAGAAAATATTAGTAAATTGAAGACAGCATTAGGAACTATCAAAATTTAAAAACAAAGAGAAAAATTTGCCCAAAAAATAGATCCTCAGCTATTATACAACATTAGCTGTGACAAAGGCAAGATTGTCAACTTTCATACATTTCTATTTAACATTTTATTGAAGGTCCTCAACCAGTGCAATAATGAGAGAAAAAGAAATAGAAAGCATCCAGATTGGAAAGGAAGAAGTTAAACTGTCTTTATCCACAAATGACATGATCATCTACGTAGAAAACCAGAAATCTATAGAAATGATACAAAAACTAATGAATGGATTTAGCAAAGTTGCAGGATATAAGATCAACAGACAAAAATCAACTATATTTCTATATTTTACCCAGGAAAAAATGGAAATTAAAATTTTTAAAGAGCATATATAATAGCATCTAAAAATATTAAATAATTAAGGATGAATTTAACAAAAGATGAACAAAATCTCTATAGTGAAAACTATCAACCACTGCAAAGATGATTTAAAGAAGACGTATACCATATTCATAGGTTGGAAGACTCAATATTATTAAGATGTCTTTTCTCCTCAAATTGATTTATAGACTGAACATGATAGTAAGTAAAATTCCAATAGGCTCTACTGTAGAAATTCATAAGCCAATTCTAAAATTTACTTGGAGATGCAAAGAAACTAGAATAGAGAAACCAATTTGGGAAAAGAATAAAAAAATTGAAGGACTTACATTATCTGATTTCAATTTAATATAAAAGTACAGTAATTAAGACAGTATGGTATTGGCATAAGACACATAGATAAGTGGACAGAATTTAAAGTGCAGAAATAAACCCATACATATATGGTAAATTTGCTTTTGTCTAAAGTGCCAAGGAAATTCAGTGGAGAAAGCGCCATGTTTTCAAGAAAGGGTGCAAGAACAATTGAACATTCACAAGTAAAAGATAACCCTCAATCTTTACTGCACGCTATACACAAATATTAGCTCAGATTGGATCATACACCTAAACATAAAACTCCTGTAGGAAAACATAAGAGAAGTTCTTAGTGATCTTGGGTTAGGCAGATATTTTTTATGTAGGATATATAAAGCATGGACTATAAAAGAAAAATATTGATATGTTCTACTTCATCAAAATTAAAAACATTTTCTTTTGAAAAATGCTACTAAATAAATGAAAATGTAAACCGCAGACTGGTAGAAAATATTTGTAAAATAATATCCAACCAAGAACTTCTGTGTATAATAGAGTATATATAAAGAATGCTTGCAATTCAACAATTCTGAGATAGCAACCCAATTAAAAAGATTTGAACAGACACTTCACCAAAGAAGATATTCAGATGGCAAATATGGACATGAGAAAATGCTCAACATCCTTGGTCATTAAGGAAATGCAAATTAAAAGCACAAGGTGATACCACTACACTACTACTAGAATGTAAAAAATTTAGATGTCTTGCCATATCGAGTGTTGGTGAGGATATGTATGTAGTAACTGGTTCTCCCATACATTGATGGTGATAAGTTACAATATTATAACCCCTTTGTAAAATGAAATTTGTTATGTTTTTGGGCCTTCCATAATAAATTGCCAGAAATTTGGTAGCTTTAAAAAACCGAGAAATTTATTCTTTCACAATTCTGGATGCCATAAGTCTGAAATCAAGACGTTGGCAGCCACAGCTTCCCGTCAAAGGTGGTAGAGGAGAACCCTTCCTTTTCTTGCCCCAATTCTGGTGATTCCAGGCATTCTTGGCTTGTGGCAACATAACTCCAACCTCTGCCTCTGTGTTCACATGGCCTTCTCCTTTGTGTCTGTCTTTTCCTCTCTGTTCCTTACAAAGAAACTTATCATTGGTTTAGGGTTTATCTGGATAATCCAAAATGACCTCGAAGGGAAGAAAATATACTTTTTCTCAACCCCCATAAGTTCATAGCTGGGACAGATTCCTGTTAACAAAAGGCAGATTAACAATCAAAAAAAAAAAGCATTTTTATTTATACCTGCAGTGCCCATCATGCAGGAGAAACCTCAATACAAAAGTATCTCTCTCTGGAAAGTAACTCTGTCGAAGCAGTGGCTTAGAGGCCTTGCTTAAATAGGACAATAAGTCTTAGCTTAGTGACAAGAAAAAGCAGTAAGCAGCTTCAGGCTCCCACAGGTGGAAGAACTATAGGAAGGTAGTAAAGTTGGCTCCTATATGCCCATAGAAGAGCTGGTGCTGTTTCTGAGCTGATAAAAGTCCAGTGACTTCTCCAGTAAAGACAGGAGTTACAGTCGGCCTTTAGGCAGGAAGGGGAGGCAGAGGCTCTCCTGCATCCTTCATTTGTTTTGAGAAAAGATCTTGCTCTGTTGCCCTGACTAGAGTGCAGTGGCATCATCATAGCTCGCTGCAGCTTCAAACTCCTGGGCTCAAGCAATCCTCCTGCCTCAGCCTCCCAAGTAGTTGGGACTACAGGTGTGCATTGCCATGCCGGGCTGACTTTTCCATTTTTTGTAGAGACAGGGTCTCACTCTTGCTCAGGCTGATCTCAAATTCCTGAGCTCAAGCAATCCTCCTGCCTCAGACTCCCAGAGTGCTAGGATTACAGGCATGAGCCACCATGTCCGCCTCCTGTATCTTTTCCAAAGGCATTTTCGAGGCCTGCCACAGGTAAGAAAGAGCAACTTAGCCTGCCCTTCCTTTAACTGTTGCTTCCCAATTGCCTCTAACTTAAAAATATTTATTTCAAAGGGAACACTTTAGGATGAAATATTCTGGTTTCCTTCAACCTCATCTCAACATGTTTAACTTAATTTTATTTGTAAAGACCCTTTTTCCAAATACAGTCATATTCACAGGTTCCAGAGGTTAGATGTGGGCATCTCTTTTGGGTTGCAGGGGGAAACCAATCAATCCACTACACATAGTTTGGCAATTTCTTTCAAAAGCTAAACATACACCTACCAAATGATCCATCCCTTCCATTCCTAGGCACTTCTCAAGAGAAAACACCTATCCATGTAAAGACTTGTACATGAATATTCATAGCAACTTCATTTGTAATAGCAAAAAAAAGGGTGGGAACAACCTAAATGTCCATCAGTATGCGAATGAATAAACAACTTGTGGTATATTCATATAGCTGAAGACTACTCAACAGCTAAAGCAACAACATAGAGAAAAGTTTTAATTATGCTAAGGAACAGAAGTCAGACAAAAAATAGTAGATGCTGTATGACACCATTTATTTGGAATTCCAGAAAAGTCCCACTAATCTATAATGACAAGAAGCAGATGAGGGGTAGCCTACAGATAGGGAAGCAAGGAGGGAGAGATTACAAA
>CAUYRT010076583.1:0-35967 GCA_963574885.1 Lepilemur ruficaudatus
GCCTGCTGCGAAGGAAAGCTTAGAGGCTCATACGGAAATGTCGCTGCATTTTTAAAACAGTGTCAAGTGAAAATAAACAGGAAACAAATGAGATCTGTGGCACAATAACGTGCGGAAATTTAAGACGAACACATAACCCTCAAAAAATTAGATTTTTTTCTTTGCACAAATACTTAAGGGCAGACGAAAATACATTAGAAAGAGCAACTCTGTCCTATGGGAAGGGGGAGAATGGGAGTCGGGACTCCAGAAAAAGGAAAAACAAAACAAAACAGTGAGAGAGTTCCCGTAGGGACGATGGTGATAACGGGCTGAGAGGTGAGGAGGATGATTAACGGCCCTTTGTGAACTTGCGAGCCAAAGTGCTACCACTGTTCCTATGACGATCACTATTAATGCTGACACTACTCCACATAATAACAGTAGCATGTCAACAAAAGCGTGGCCTTTGCGTAGACCCGATGTTGAAACCCTAATATGCCTCTCAGTAAACGCGTGATCCTAGGAAAGGTACTCCCCTGTCTGAGCCTCAGGTTTCTCAAGCATGTAATGAAAACGAGCACAAAAATGCCTCTATTTTGTCCAAATTAAAGTCCAAATTCAATAAAAGAGAGGACTGATCGCTCTTTAGCCATGGCAATGAGTAATCACCAAAACTGAATTTGAGCTTATCCTGATCAATTGAGGGCGATTTCTATCAGTAACCACACTTCTGAGTGGCAGCCATTCCACTAAGCAAGCATCCCAGGCCAAGGTCACCAGTCCCTGAAGACGCCCTCTGCCACGAGTCTGAATTCCACGAGCAGCTTGCTGTGTTCAGGGAGACAGTCTCCTGCAGGCACAGCTCTTCCGTACTTAGCAAGAAGTACGTTCCGCTGTTTTGGTTTCGGCGTGTTGTTTGAGTGGTGCCCTCCTGGTTTGACAAGGACAATTAAGCCCGTCTTCTGGACACAATGAGGTGATCAGATGATCATTCGTTAAGAGCCCGTGAGCAGGAAGAGTGCCTCTGGCAGCCGGCAGCTGCGCACGCCTGAAGCCTCGTCTGGGAGCCACCGACAGGAAAGGAGACGCTGAGAAAAATGGTCGATGGTGGAACGAACTGTTCACATACGTGTGTGTGCTTCTGTCTCCAGACTGTCGCGTGAGGTCTTTGCATTGACGCGGACGTGGTAAAAGCACACGTTTGCGACAGCCTCTCAAACGCATTAAACCCCGGTGCGACCCAGGAAAGAATGATAGGGACCGTGTAGCTGAAAGTAGGTAGGAATAATGATGAGGACTTGATTAGCATTGTCACATACTGAAAAGAATGTGAAAAGTAAAAATAAGAAACAAAGACAAATGGAACACTAAGTAATATATATAGTTAAATTAGTTAAATTTTAAAATATTTCATTAGTTACGTCAAACATAGTGGGACTGTGTCCTCCAAATAAAGGACAAAGTGTCAGATTGGATGATAAAACAAAACTCAGATATATGCTACCAAATAAAGACACATGTTAAAGATAAATACACGTGTAGATTACATTTAAAAATTGTGAAAAGATATACCGCGCAAACATTAACCAATAGAAAGCTGGTATAGTTATCATTAGACAACGTGAAATTTAAGATAAGAAGTATTACTACAGAATGAGGAGGGGCATTTCATAACACTGATAGAGCTAAATCAATAGGAAGATGGCATGCTATAAGCAATAAAGCAAAATATTCAAATAGTCAGATAACGAGGAGACACCACTACAGATTGCACAGATATTAAAAAGAAAACAAGACATTTTGAAAGATTTGATGTCAAAATTTTCTGAAATTTTAAATGAAATATACAAAATCTTTGGAAAACACAAGTTCCCAAAAGTTACACAAGAATAAATACAAAATCCAGTCATGGGTCTATTAAGCAGCTTTGCTTCCTAATTTAAAAAGCCTCACACACATCTAAAAAATTTCAGTGTTTTCGTGGTAAATTCTTAAAAATATCTAAAGATGATAAAACACTACTAGATATAGAAAGTACAAAGGATAAATATTCACATTTATTCATGATACAACTACTACCTAAGAATAGAATTTAACTTTCTTATTCTGCAAAAAGTTATCTTTTAAAAAGAAGAAAACATATAGCAAGCATCATACTTTCTGAGGAAATATTGAAAGTCTTACCTTGAGATCAGGGAAAAGGAAAGAGTTTCTGCTATTATCTAATAAAGAAAGAAGAGGTAATTAAATGCATGATAATCAGAAAGGAAAAATTAAAAGTGTCACAGTTATATATGTAATAAAATACAATGTAAATAATTGAAAAATTATAAGTATTATTAGAATTAATAAAGGACTTTAGTGAAAATTTCTTGATATTAGGTCAAAATATGGAATAAATTCTTTATCCCAGCAACATTAGAAAATACAATGTTTAAAAATTACTGTTTATGATAGTATCAAATAATAAAATCCTATACTAATTTACTAATCCAATAAAATATCAACTCTACATTTAAAACTACTAGTATTATTTAGAGGAATTTAAAAATAGACCTAAACAAATGTCCCTTGTTTGTGGATTTAAAGATATAATACTGTAAAGATGTCAGTCTTCCTCAATTTTATCTATAGATTCCATGTAGTCCCAATCAAAATCTCAGCTGTGAATGTGTAAGTGTGTGTGTGAGAGAGAGACAGAGAAAGAAAAGAAAGAGAGAAAGAGAGAGAGAGAGAGAGAGAGAGAGAGAGAATATAGAAATACAAAGGGTAAAAAAAAACCCCACACAATCATGTAGAATGAGAAAAAAAATTGACAGTCTGACATCACCAGCTGTTAGGAACCAGTATAGCATAACAGGAAATAAAAATACAGTGTTGAAGAGGGTTCATGGAAGATGGTGAAGTAGAAAATACCAGGAATCCATTTCACCATGTGGGCAATTCTATAGGAATTGCCTGGTGTAAATATTTACACCAGAAACTGTCTGGTGTAAATATTTTGGAACTCCAAAGTCTATTGGAAGGCTTGCAACTTCAAGGGTAATACTTGGACAGTAAACTGTGGTCAATTTTAACTTTTAGCTTGATAATCGCTACCCATCATCCACCCTCCACGCGTGTGCTCCTTGAGCAGCTTGCACACAGCTTACAGAAGCCCAGGGGGCAATAAGGACTCTGTTCTCCAAATACCGGGGATCTGTGATATGACGGTTGGTTGTTGGTTCTGATCACAGAGATACAGACACAGAGGGGAGGGCACCGTTGTTACACAACCTTCCCACCCACCACATTGTTGTAAGCACCTTCCCTTCTAGCTGAAGCAACTTCCGGGAGATTTAAAGGAAGGGTACCTTTTATACTCCACTTCATTTTCCCATTTTTTTCTTTTTTGGAAGCCATCATTTAAGGACTAGGATATTCAAAGGCAAGCACATATACAGAGGAATTTACAAAAGTATCATGCATGCCCAGGGAAAAGCACAAGCCCAGAAAAGACCAGAGGAGACTACATTTACATCTCAGGATGATCGTGGGCACACAGATATCCTAAAACAGTTTTTTGTTTAAAAATTTTTAAAGTGTTTTTTAGAAATCAATTTAAAAAAAAAAAAAAAGACACTCAGATCTCCAGAGTTCCCATATTGTAACATTCAAATGTCCAGTTTTTAACAAAAAAAAATAATAAATCATAAGAAATTAAAAAAACAGGAAAGTACGATCCACTCAAAGGAAAAAGATGAAACAATAGATATTGTCCCTGAAAAAGACCTGGTGGCAGATCTACTAGACACAGACTTTACAACGAATGTTCCAAAGAAGTTCAAAGAACTAAGAGAAGACATGGACAAGGTCAAGAAAATGCTAGAGCTGAAAACTACAGTAACTGAAATTAAAAATTCACTGGAGGGATTCAAAAAGCAGATTTGAAGAGGCAGAGGACAACATAAGTGAATTTCAAGATAGGACAAAAATCACTGAGTCTGGGAAACAGAAAGACAAAAGATTGAAGAAAAGTGAGCACCATCAAGCAGACCAACATAAGCATTGTGGGATTACCAGAAAGAGGAGAGAGAGTAAAAGGGGCAGAGATATTATTTGAAGAAATAATGGCCCAAAACGTCCCAAATATGATATAAGACATGAATATAACCATCCAAGAGGCTCAGTAAACTCTAGAAAGGATAAACTCAAAGACACCCACTTCAGGTACATTATAAACAGTCAAAAGACAAAAACAAATCTTGAAAGCAGAAAGAAAGAAGCAATTTATCCCACATGAGAGGTTTCCAATAGGATGATCAGCAGATTTCTCAACAGACACTTGGGAATCAGAGGCAGTGGGCAGATATATTCCAAGTGCCAAAGGAAAAAATATTACCAACAGAGCATCCTATGTCTGATGAAACTGTCCTTCAAAATAAAAACATTTTGATGGGAGAAATTAAAACATTCCCACATAAACGAAACTGGAGAGAGTCCACTACCACTAGATCTGCCCTGCAAGAAATGTTCAAGGGAGTCCTGCAGGCTGAAAAGAAAGGACCCCAGATGGTAACTCAAAGCTGTATAAAGAAATGAAGATCTCAGTAATGATTAAATACACGGACAATTATCAAAGGCAGGTGTGGGGAAAAAGGATGGAAGATGGCTGACTAGAGAAATCATTTGCCAGATCATCTCGGAAAGAAGGAAAACTTTTAGATGAAAAAAAAACATAGCTCAGGTGCAATTCTGACGGAAACATGCTAGAGAAACCAGAGATTCCTCGGGAAGAAGTGGGGCAGAGCGGGAAGGAGCAAGGCTTCAGCCGAGATCAGTCCCCAGGGAACCTGGAGCCCCACGGAAAGGGCAGGTGGGAGTGTCTCTTTCTCTCCCCCTCACTCCTCTGGCAGACTGCAGGCTCCTGAAGTGGTGGAGACCTTCTCTACCCTCGCAAGCTGCTGCCAGTGAACTGGAAGCTTCTTAAAAACAGAGCACGGGGCTGCCAGGCTCCCTGGGTCACTCTTCCCCCGCAAAGACATAGGATGGGGTGGTGGGCGCCATATTGCTTTCCCACCCATTGCCCTCCCCAGGGAGATTTAGCCCTTCCTTCATTTTTCTTGTCACTTGTCCCCACACAAATATTTCTCAACTCCTGCCCAGACTGTTGTGGCCATACGGGGCCGGGGGTTCCCAGGGGAACTGTGTGGCCCCAGAGCTTGGACATGCAGGGTGGGCTGCCTTCACGGGAGAGGAGAGTGCAGCAAGCCAGGGGAGCCCCTTGGGACAAGGACAAGGAGGATCAGAGTGCCAGCTCTCTTCCAATCAGACTCTTCTCCTCCTCCTCCCCTCCCTTGCCCACAGCTGCCAACACAGCCGCGGCGGTTCCCACGTGTGTTGGCACGGGCGCCCCAGGGACGACTGAGCGCGGGCTCTAGGAGTGGCTGCTTCCCCTCTGTTGGCACATCCGCTGCACGAGCTTCCACAGAGAATGGGGCACACAACTTTCCTCCTAAAGACCTGCCATGGACCGAGAGGTGCTTGGACTGTGAGCTCCCTGCCCACCAGCCTGCCCTGGTGCTGCTGCCTGGCTGCTCCAGCAGAGCAAAGCATCCCCGAAGTGGAGGGACATCAAGCCTGCTTGAGCACGCCATGCGCACCTCGGGACCAGCACGCTTCTCCCTGACACAGTCGGGATTGAACCTGGGGGATCAGACGACAGGCCCAAAGGCTGGATCCCGTATCCCCAGGACTGGATGGTGTTGCCCGGGGGTGCAAGGGGAGATATGTGAACTGATCTTGGGAGGTGAGGGAGCCCACGTGGGCAGGAGCGAGAGGACAGCCCAGAGTATGTCCGAGTGCCAGTGCATTCATGGAACAGAATTCACGGGAAGCTCCCAGCCCATGGTGCCACTGCTGGTGAGCTCATCTAGTCTGGGCTACTGCCTGTGTCCAGACGCTGGAAGGAGACCTTGGGCAGGGGAAGACAGAGGAGAGTGAAACCCACTCCCGACAGCCAGGCTGTTAATGCAGATGGCCCCTCCCCCAGGAGCAGACTTTTTGGCTGGGTGGGGCCACTTCAGCCCCTCTCTGGTGGCTGACCCCAGTGACCTGCCAAGACAGCTGTTGTGTCCCCCTTTGTGAAGCCTGAAGGCAGACCAAATCACATCGTACTGCTAAGTGACACCCAGTGCCAGCCCGAGAGCTGTCCCATTGGGACTGTGGCTGTCATTAATCGTACAGCCATGATCGGACTCTTGCAGTCTCCAACGCTATTGTCTGAAAGAAGTCAGACCTGGAGGAGTGCTGACTGAAAGACACTATTTACATAAATTTAGGGAAAAAAATCTGTGGTGATACGAGTAAAGATAGCAGTAACTTGGGTACAGTGGCTGGGACAGACCATGAGGGAGGCTTCTGGGTTATTTTTATCTTGGCGTTGGTAACATGAGTGTGTTTTCTTTTTACAAATCACTCATTCATTCCTTCATTCATTTGAGTCCTACACTTTATTTATTATTACTATTATTATTATTGTGTGTGTGTGAGACAGAGTCTTGCTCTGTCACCCAAGCTAGAGTGTAGTGGCGTCACCATAGCTCACAGCAACCTCAAACTCCTGGGCTCTAGTGATCCTCCTTCCTCAGCCTCCCAGGTAGCTGGGACTACACCAAGCCTGGCTAACTTTTCTAGTTTTTGTAGAGACGGGGTCTCACTCTTGCTCAGGCTGGTCTTGAACTCCTGACCTCTAGTGATCCTCCCGCGTCGGCCTCCCAGAGTGCTGGGATTACAGGCATGAGCCACCGCGCCCGGCCAGCAAGCCCCACACTTTACATTGTGCTTTATAATATTAGTCTCCAACCTTAAAAGAGAAAGATTATCTTAAGAGGAATGAGAAAATGTTACAAGTTCACAAAGTGTATTAAAACCCAGAGAATTAAAGACGTTTCTTATTTGTTAGCTTAGCTTATTGGATTCACAAGCACTGTTTAAATGCTTGGAAGGTTTGTTTGCCAGTCAGACAATTGAAATACAAAAAAAAAAGAAAATCAAATATATTACATATATTAATTTCATTTAAAATACTTAAGGGAATTTAATGATCTAAGTTTATAATTTGGATCAAACATTAATCAAAGTTGAATCCAAAAGGGATAAAGAAGTTATTTTTTAATGTGTGATTTTAATAAATCAAATAATAATTTTAAAAATGTAAGCCCCTAAGTGACTCTCGAATCATCTTTTCGGTGGACAAAAGCAGTTCTCCAGGATATTGCAAGTGTCCTGCTGACGACCCGTGACACGTCAACACGGGCCCTGGAATAAAATAAACACGGACTGTCAGGTAGCATCATCGTCGTGGTTCTAATTATGTTTGCCCTTGTGACGACGCCATGACGGTTGTCACCTGTCATGCTGTGTGTCTGCCCATTTTGGGTTGCCGTGAGGGAACACCTGAGGCTGGGTGATTTTTAAAGAGAAGAGGTTTCCTTGGCTCGGTGTTCTGCAGCTGGACCAGAACCCGGGCCTTCCGGGGAGGGTCTCAAGGAGCTTCCGACCCAGGAGGGAGGGGACGGGGTGCGGGTGTCACATGATGAGAGAGCAAGGTGGGGGGGTGCCCAGCTCTTGTTAACAACGGGCTCTCTCGTGAACTAGCAGAGGGAGGACTCTCACTCACGACCTCTGAAGGCGCCGCCTTCACCCCATGACCCAAACACCTCCCACCAGGCCGCACCTCCAGCACTGGGGGTCACATTCCAACATGAGGTTTGGGGAGACAAACGTCCAAACCCCATCACGTATCAATACGTCTGCATCACAAATTATCTTCTGTGTGGGGTGTCTCTCGGGCACCTGACCCTCCCGTTGCAACCCTGCAGTATAGACAGACACCCCTGCGCCATCGCGGTGCCTCGTCGGGGGTAGACCTGTGGCCAAGACCCTTAAGGCCGACTCCACCTCAGCCCACCCAGATGCCCAGGGCAGTCAGGAGTGCCAGGACTAGAGTCCCCCGCCACAGGGGAGGACGTGGCCCTGCAGGTCCTCCGGGTCTCAGTGAACAAGGACACCTGTGAAGGGGCCCTCGTACAGAATCGGTGTGTCTAGGGAAGCCCAGCGGGTCCCTACCTTACGGAAGGGTCGTGGCCGTCCTCCCGGAGGGCTGGGCCCGGGCAAGCTGCACCTGTCGCTCCCACGCACGTGGCTCTAGCAAGCTTCTGTGTCCTTGGATAATCAATGCAGAGCTCAGCTGCCTCCCACGGTGGGTGTCTCATGCGCGTGGCCCCTGGAGGAGGGGGCGGCGCCTGCTGCTCTCTGTACCCCACAGTCCCCAGTGATCAAGGACATAAAAAAGTAAAAGATGGAAGAAGTAGGGCTGGCAGTCGACGGGTGTAGATGACACCCAAATAAAATCAATTCCCTGCAGTGTGGAACGAGGCGGGTGCCCCGAATCCCGGCACAGGTGCTATGTGAAGCTGTGAACCCCTGCCATATCCTCTCATCTGTTGGATGGGGTTCTTCCTACGCTCCCTGCTTCTCCCCCGGGGCCACACAGGAGGTAAAGTGCCCAGGATGGTGAGTCAGGGGGGCCGGGCACCTGCAGACGCCCTGGACAGGCTCCTGGGACAGTCCTGGAGGGGAGGCAGAGGACAGGCGGGTGGGCCATTCACGTGCTCGCCAGCCGCCCAGCAAGACACTAGGTCGACAGGGACAGCTCCAACGTGGTGGCTCCAGCACAGAAGCTGAGGACAGTGTCCTGGGCAGGGAGCCCGGTGGGGAGGGTGGATTCGTCGCTGCCTGGGAGGAGCAAGTCCCAGAGGGGCTGTGTCCCAGGGGCCGCCGTCTGCCCACTCGGGGCAGAGACACGGCCAGGCCTTGACTGCATCTTGTGTAAAGCAGGGACCAGGGCCCCCCGCTCCCCAGGAGCTGCAGAGGTGGGCTCCGAACACCTGGGAAGACAGAGGCGCAGGTCCACTGCCCAGAAGTCTCCGTGGTGAGGGAAAAAGACCTTGAGACAATGTCCCCATCATAATCGGCAGAGGGAAGCTACATTCCTGCCGCCAACGTACTGCTGATGGCTGAATCTTTATCCTTTTACTTAAAGGATGAAAGGTAAAAGTAAAGGGTGCAAGTAAAAAAGGCCTTTTACTTTCAATTTACTGCCCAGTTCAATAAACACTTACTGAACATGGACAGCGTACGGGATGCCGGACATTTGTGTTTACTCGTTACAAAGAGACATGTTACAAAAAATGCATATTCGGCCTTGTATGAGTCAGGGTTCCCCAGAGGAACAGAGTGGACAAGCCACATATAGCTATATAGATTTATGGATATATAAGAGAAGATTTATCCTGGGAATTGGCTCACCCGCTTTGCAGGCTGAGGGGTCCCACGACAGGCCGTCCGCGAGCTGGAGACCAGGGAAGCAGGTGAGGAGGTTCGGTCCCAGCCTGAAGGCCTGAGAACGGGGGATTGTGGGGGGCGCCGATGTGAGCCCGAGTCTGAAGGCCCAGGAACCAGGAGGTCCAACGTGCAAGGAAGGGCAGGACAAGATGCTCGTCCCAGCTCAAGGACAGACGGGCTCCTCCTTCCTCACCTTTTGTGCTGCCCGGGTCCTCAGTGGACAGATGGTTCCTGCCCCGCCGGAGAGGGTGCGTCTCGTTAACGCAGTCTCTGTGTTCAAACGCTCATCCCCTCCAGAAACGCCCTCCCAGACACGCTCGGAAACAGTGCTTTACCCGCCATCTGGGCACCCGGTGGCCCAGTCAAGCCGACGTCAGAATTAACCGGAACACGCTGCACCAGCGTCGGAATCGCCTCTGGGAAGAGAGGCATCCCGTCCCGGAGAAGGCCGCCTCGGGCTCTCGCCCCCAAACTGGCTCCCGCACCCTGGCACACGGGAGAAAACCTCTGAGAACGCAGCTTCGGCAATAACAAAGTCACTAATACCTGTGTTTGTGATTGGGGAAAAGGGAAACAGTCCCGCTAGCACTCGTGGACGATGAGATCCCGGACTGCACTTCGCAGACACGCGGACGTGTCCTGGGCAGAGGGTGGCCTGGCCCCACGTGGCTGTGAGCCCCGGTCTCCTGGTCCAAAGCTGGTCGGGACACGGCTGGCCGGGGAGGGCCCCTGCCTGCAGCGGGAGGTGTCTCCTCGCTTCCAACCGGAGCCGAGGCGTCCTCTGTCTGTCTGTCTGCCTGTCTCGTGGGCAGGGCCACCACTCTGCTCGCTACTCTGAACGCGTTCAATCACAATCCCTGTCTGAAGCCATTAGCAGCCGGGGAACAAATCGCTTCTCCCTCAGAATTAATCTCTCAGGATGGAAGTTCTGCAGTAGTGTTTGTTTTTTCTTTTCCTTTTTTGTTTGTTTTGTTTTTTCAACTTGTACCAAAGGAGCAAGATTTGCTTTTGCTGTGATGTCATTTGTGCCATGCTGCTTCTGATAGAATATGCAGAAAACAAGGACAAAATGGGACCCAGTGAGCCAGGCGGCCGCTGGAAAGCCACTGCCAGGCGAGGTTTGAGTTCCTCACGCAGAAGCGGTTCCCACGGCCAGCACGCGGGGCGACCAGGGGTGGCGTGGGGACGGGCGAGCTCCTGCTGGACCACTTGCTTTGCAGAGACGCAACTGCTCGTGTCCTCAGCGGTGTCAGCACAAGCTGTACCAGGTGGCCGAAGGCCCGCACGCCGGCAGGGACCCCAGCCACGTTCACGGCAGCGTGTGAGCCCCGCTGTGGGCTCCCAGACCCAGTCCAGGGGACCTGGGGACGGAGGGACCGATGGAGAAGGAAGGTGAGCCACACGACCAGGTCCCAAGGCCAGCGGGGCCGTCACCACCATGCGTGACACGCTCAAGACAGGGTGCAGGAGTGTCCAGGAGTGTGGTGCTGCTCCCTGGCCCCTTTCCCGCCTCTCTTCCTGCTTTGTCTGCGTAGAAGGAGGAGGATGCAGGGGGAGGAGGCCAGCGGGAAAGGGGAGAGAGCACGTCTGGGGGGAAATGACCAGGGCGCAGGCGGGGCAGGGGCCAGGGTGGGGGCCTGCGGGACGTGCGGGCAGCTCCCAGGAGGGGACGAAGGGTTCCATGGCTGGCGATGCCCCGCGCCCGAGGAGCACTGCGTCCGTGAACCAACAGGTCCTCCTCCTGCTCTTCCGGCCACCACCGTCCTTAAAACTTCCTGACGATGGGTCCTTTGATCCCAGCCGGGCCAGCGCCCCGCCCCAGCCCAGCCTCAGCCCGGCAAGGCCCCACCTGCTCCTGCAAGAGATGAGGCAGCTCCCGCCACCTCCCGCTGTCTCCCCATCTCAGTCCAGTGGGTCCCCACCACCCAGGTCCCTGGGAAAGTTCCCTTCCCGCCGCTTCACGTGTCATCAGCCACATTCTGGCACAACCGTGGGACAAACCCTGCCATCTCCACGTCCCTGGTCCTTTGTCTCTGAGCATCAGGGACACTCACTCGTGCTTTCAAGGGCTTCTCTGAGGTTAAAGGATGTGAGCTCCGTCACAGTGTGACAAGGACGCCTCAATGTCATAACCGCAGAGCGACCGTGTGACCAACCGTCCTCTCCAAGGCACGTGCTCACGAGAAGTGCGAGCAGGTCCTCGCATGGGGACGTTCACTGCTGCGTCATCCACGGGAGCCCACACGTGGCCGTGACCCCAGTGGGACGCCACCGAGGGTGGTGCACGGTGAAACACGGCATATTCCCATAGAAAGGAATGAAGTCCTAACACCCGCTGCATGTGGATGAGCCTTGAGGACATTCTGCTAAGTAATGAGCCGACGCACAGGAGGTCGCATGCTGTCTGACCCGTTCTCAGGAACCATCCAGAAGCAGCAGGTCCACAGAGACGGGGAGCAGCCGGGCGGTTTCCAGGGGCTAGGAAGGAGAGTGAGGGGTGACGGCTGGTGGGTGTGGGGCTTCTGTAGTGGGGAGACGAGAAGGTTCTGAGGCCAGGCCCTGCCGACGGCGGCACAGCCTCGCGCAAGTATGAATGCTTAGCGCCTCTAAATTAAGCCACTTCAAAATGACTAACAGCATAAGTTTTATGTTACGTGTAATATACTGTTAAAATGATTAAAAAGGAAGCTGTTAGACTAGGGCTGCCCCAACACCCCGGATTTTTACATAAGCAAAACAAAATGTAGGCTCAGCCAGCCACAGGTGGCCAAATAAGCATTAGTTCTATGAATACCGCTGGGAACTGTCCGCCCAGGGGAGTTCTGCTCCACTTCAACCAGCCGCACGGTTTCTTTGCTTCCACGTCCTGCCTGTAAAAGCTTTCCCTGCCGGCACCCGCGACACCCCCTCACCGCTGGGTCAGGGCTGCCCGGTTCTCCAGCAGCTGTCCTCGCAAAGGAACTCTAGGATTTTAATGTGCCTAAGTTTATCTTTTAACAGTTTTCGGAAGGAAGGAAAGAAGGAAGGAAGGAAGGGAGGAAGGGAGGAAGGAAGGAAGGAAGGAAGGAAGGGAGGGAGGGAGGAAAGAAAGATCTGGTGGTTTCATTCCTTCCTCCTCGGTCCAGGGTCTTCCACTAAACACGAGCTCCAAGACATCCTAACTCCCAGCCCCTCCTTGGTCCTTGTGGCAGGCAGAAGAGTGGCCGTGGAAAGATCTCCGTGTCCTAATCCCCGGAACCTGTGACCATGTCACCTTGCATGGCAAAGGGAACTCTGCACAAGTCAGGAGGAATCTGAGATGGAGAAGTGACCCTGGGTCATCTGAGTGGGTCCCAGGTAAGTGGGGTCCCCATAGGAGGGAGGCGAGGGGGAGACGTGCCCACAGAGGCAGAATCAGCCAGAGAGAGGTCAGGGCGCAGCTGCCGGCTCTGGAGACGCAGGGGCTGCCGCCACGGAACTCGGCAGCCTCTGGAACCTGGACAAGGCAGGAAAACAGACCCCACCCCACCCCCCGCCAAAACCAGAGCCTCCAGGAGGATCGCAGCCCTGAAGACCCACTCTGCACTTTGACTTCCGAGCTGTAAGTTAATAAACCTATGTTGCTCCAAGCCATGACGTTTGTGGTAATTTCCCACAGCAGCGACGGAAAATCAGCACAGTCTGCACACAGCCTTGGTCCCTGCCGCCGCTGGCCGCCGCCAGCCGCCGCCCCTCACCTGGGCACCACCTTCCCTGTCCGCCTTCCGTGCTCCTCTCCCTTCCTGTACTTGCATGCTGCCCGAGCAGGCGCCAGGGCCGTTCTCCTGCCCCCGCCGTGCAGGGACAGCTCCCTGGGGCCGGCACGTGTGGACACAGCCAAGCTCCAATTCCGACAGCCTCTCCCCACAGAGAAGCCTCTCCTCCCTCCAACGGCTCCCGCCAGGAGGGCCGCGGAGCAGACTGGTAATTACGCCGCCGCATTATGGAGTCTTCCAATTAAAGGCATTTTAATTACTCCGAGTCCCAGCTTGGTCTCCCGGCCTTCTGATAAGGACAACGGGAGAGAGGGCAAATGGGATGCGTCCCAGGACGGTCCTGCGGGCCCACCTGAGCCAGCTGCGTCTGCCTTTGGAAGGCACTTTAATTACGCCCTGCTAGTCACAGCTCTCCACGTCCAGGGAGGGACCCGCATAATCCCTTTAGTGACAATTAAAAGCAGGGATTTGCCTGCGGGTCACCCCAGCGTCTCCACAGCAAGCCTGGCCATGCTCCCCTTCCCACTGTAATCCAGTTACCTTGTTTCCTCGGGGGCCTCCCTTCATTACTTCCAAAACCTTATCGGGGAGGAAGGAACAATCAGAATACTCTCTCGATGGTTATCTTGCCATAGTTGGAATCCACGCGGTTGCCTCAGAGACCTTTATGCCCAGAAGATTCCATGGAGAAGGTTCAGTCCGGGGAAGGAGAAGAGACTTCTGCCTTAGAGGGGCCCCAGGGCCCCCCTCAGCATCAGCGAGGGGTGCCATGATTGACGCTGCTGCTGTCGCCGAGGCCGGGGGCCCACTGCAGACGGCAGGACCGACCGGCGCCCCTCACTCCACAGGGAGGACCTGGGGCCCAGAGAACAGGAGAACCAGGCCCAGGCCTGCAAGCCCAAGGCTCGCCATCTGTCTGCCCAGAGGGGCAGCCGCTGTTTGAAGATCTCAGTGTACTTTAAAAAATTCGTAAAGAAGAAAGCTTGGGGACAGAGAAGGAGCCTATTTTACTTAAGAAGACGCTAGAGCCACAGAAGTCCTTACTCGGAGGGGCTGGGGAGAAAGCAGGAGGCGGAACCGGCAGCGCTGGCCTGGATTCGGAGTGAGGACGCGGCAGACGGGCGTGTTCTGAGAGCGCGCAAAGTGCTTGCCCACACGCCGGTGCGCCCTTCTGGGTGACTGCGGGCTGCTGTCCCCGCCAGAGCGAGCGTGCGTGGTCAGAGCTCAGCACTTGGCACGGAGCACCGAGGCTGGAGAATCGCAGGTGCAACCTCAGTGGATCTCAACGAGCCCACGAGAGAGCGCAGGCCGGCGCCCCACGCGCTCTGCAGATGAGAACGTGCGCGTCAGAGACAGCCAGGGGCTCCCAGGAGGCCGTCACGACTCCCTGCCACACGCCGGGCCCCCCGCCCTGGTCACCTGCGGCCTCGCTGCAGACCTGGGGAGGGCCTCTCTCCCATCCGTGTGTTTCACTGTGAAATACTTCACCAGCAGAGTATTACAGAGAAACAACAGAGCAGACCGTCGCGCAGCCACCAACCTGTTAGATCACAGCGTCACCGTGTTTGCTTCACTGTTTTGGTTTGTTAAGACACAGACAACGCTGGACCTCTCTGGCTGTCCCTCCCCAGGTACAGTCCCTGCTCACAGCCTGGAGCTCCAGGGGAAGCCGCCAGCGAACTGCTGCCTTCGCTCAGACCTGCGTGCTGACAGGACGCCCGCCCGCCCGGGAGGAGCCGCGGACAAGAGCCGGCGCAGCTTCCCAACTAGAGGCCGCGGGCACGGCCATCCCCTGCCCGAGGCCCCTCCAGCCCCGAGTTCGGGTGACGGGCCTTGGCACACTGCTGGCCTTTCCTGTGCCTTGAGTGCTCGTCTGCAAACTGGGGCTCAGGCAGTGCCTGCCTCGTAGGGGAGTGGTGGCAATTTGATGATCCGTTCGTTCAGAAAAATCCATGTCTGGGACCCACGTCACGATCGGCACGCTCCGTGTACACGCAACACCGTGCGTGAGTGTCCCACACACTGCGTGTTCAGCACACGTGAGTTCTTACTTTCTGTCACTTTAAGCTTGGACGGATTGTATGAAACCGCGTGCGCCTCGCTGTTACCTGCTGCTTTCGCCCACGTCGCTTCCAAGGTTCATCCATCCTGACGGCCAGACGGAGAAAAGCTCGAAGTTGTTAGTGTCGGAACAGCGCACGTGCCCATCGGTGGGTGAGCGGACGACAGGCGGGCTCCATCCATGAGGCGGGACATTCTTCAGCCTTAGAACGGAAGGGAGCGCCGACGCCGGCCACAGCACGGCTGGGCGTGGAGGACGTGACGCTCAGTGACACGAGCCAGCCCCCAAAGGGCGAGTGCTCTGGGCTTCCACTAAGATGAGGTCCCCAGGGCCGTCAGACTCACAGAGACAGAAGGTAGAATCAGCGTATCCGGGGGCCGGAGGGAGGAGAGATGGGGAGCTGGTGTTGACTGGGTGCAGAGTTCCAGATTGGGAAAGCTCCAGAATGGATGCTGGTGACGGTTGCACAACACTGTGAATTTGCTTGACGCCACTGGATTGCACGCTCAAAAATGGCTAACTGGTAAATTTTACGGTATGTGTATTTAACCATCAAAAGTAATGAATGAATAAATAATGAATGAATGGTGGCAGTAGCCAGGTAGTAGCAGCTAACACACACAGAGGGCTTCCTGTGTAGCCTTTTGGCACTGACTCAGTAGGCACATGAGGGACACGACCAGGAACCTGACGGGGAGGGAAGACAGCAGCAATGGGAGGCGCAGGTGGATTCCTCTGCTCGACTCTGGGTCAGGAGGCGGCCAGAGGGAAGGGGCCGGAGTGCAGAGCAATCCACGTGCAGCCTGGCGGGTCATTCTTGTTAATTCCTCGGGGACAGTTGCACCAGCTTGAAGGGCTGAGTCCCTGCCAGGCGAGGGAGGGTGAGAGCAGAGCCCTGCCCAGAGCCACGGCCGTCACGGCAGCCGCCTCAGCGTCCCCAAGCCTGAGGGCCTCAGGTGAGTCCCAGGCAGAGGTGCTGGCAAGATCCAGGGAGACGCTGGGCTGCCTTCCCAATCACAGACACTTGTCCCAGGGTCAAGACACTCTCAGAGCAGAAGCCCAGGAGGGACAGGCTGGTAGGAAGGCCGCCCACAGGCTGGCTCAAGGTCCAAGCCTCTGAAGTGGAGATTCGGGCGGCTTCCCAGGCCGGCCCGGAGTTTTCATTGGTTTATTCTATAAAGGGGAATCGATGCCTTTGATGGCCCTTCTCCTGTCATTGTCTTCTCTGTCGCTTTGGCTCCAATCCAGTAGCCATTCAGTCTTTGTGAGCTGGGGACTTTTCCTACATTAATATTCAAATGCTGTTATAGTTATCGGTGACACTTATTGAGTTGTGGCTGCACCAGGCACTTGATATGTGGACCTCATTCAGTCTTCAGGGCACACCTGTGCTCCATGCAGGGTGACTGTCCCCCTCCCCTCGGAGGATGCACCCAAGCCCCCAGTGGCGAGGAGGGACGTTCCCAGGCCCACAAGGCCAGACGCAAAGGCGGGATGTGAACAGGACGTCTGACTCCAGAACCTGCCTGTATTAAGGAAAAATGATCCAAACCTTGGAAACAGGCAGAAGGATGACTTTCAGCACCACACTGGGATCCGTTCTCAACAGCCCACACACGCGCCATTAATTCTCTGAGGATGCTCCTGTTTGCCTTGCTCTTTGCTATCGATTAGGACTCAGACTCTGAAATTACACGTCAGGCTGTGGGTTTTGGCCAAGCAGAGATGCAAATGGCTGCTCTCTGGTGAGGACGGAAACCCCACAGGCTGTGACTCCACGGCCCTGGAGGACGCTAACCAGCTTTGTCTCTCATGGAGCAGGCTCGTTTCAGCTCACGTGTCCTGGTTACCGTCTGAGCACCGTTCCTCAAACTCTCCTCGGAATAGTTTCGCTCTCCTGCCAGCTCCCTGTCCAGTGAGGCTCATCTTTGACAGCGTTCACTCTGCGCTTGTAGGACAGCCCTATTTTTAACTCGCAAGAATGACGTTTAGGCTGCTCTGAGCCACTGCCGGCCTGCTCCCCCGTGAGCCCATCCCGACGGGAAGTCTGCTCCTGCTCGGAGGTCCAGCTCCAAGGCACCTCCTCTTCAAGCTTTCTCAGCCCAGCCTTCAGCCTTGGGCCATTCCACCCACATGGCCTTTGTCTCTAATTGCACCCCATCTCCATCAGGCATGTGCACCCCATCTCTGTCAGGTGCGTACACCCCATCTCCGTCAGACACGTGTACCCCATCTCCATCAGGCACGTGCAGCCCATCTTCATCAGGTGCGTACACCCCATCCCCATCAGGTGTGTGCCTAGAGCACATGCACAGCCCTGCTCACCCCACTAGCAAACCATGGCTTCCAGTATGGTGACCTTCACCCATCCCTCTCCTGAAGCCCTGGCACCCCCAATGGAAAGAATACAGTTCCACGCCTTCCATCTGCCTCGTATCCTATGACAGGGCCAGCACCTGCCTCCCAGGCTGTGGGATGGATGGATGGATGGATGGATGACAACAGATCAGAAGGACTGGCTTGGCCCTTCTCTGTGCCATGCCACAAAGCTGCAACGTAGCCTCTGAGTCCCCGAGTGACCTTGGGGTGACCGTGTTCTCTCCGGCTCTCGGTGTCCTGACCTGTGAGCTGAGGGAGTGGATGGGGTGAGACCGGATGCCTCTCCTCGCTCTCAGAGTCTCTGATAATATTAAAACATATGCCAGAAATTGACTCACAGACACTCGATGACAGGAAGTTTGGAAAGAAAAAACACGATGTGAAATTCAGAAACAAAGCAAAAACTCTCCCATCAAAATCAGAGTTATGTTTGTCAGGAGGCGGCGGAAGCCAGAGCTAGTGGGATGACATCGCCAAAGCTCACCTGTCTTCTTCCGGGTGGAGATCCTGCAACCAGGAAGGCTCCTCTCTCCCCAGGCTCCCCAGGAGGGCCAGGGAAGGGGAAACTCCGAGCAGGTCTGCACAGAACTCGGCCCTTCCACCTTCTTCCCTGAAAGGGCTGAGGTGGCCCGTGCCAGCCTGGGCATCTGTCCCTGGCAGGGCCAGCCCTGCGTGCAGTGGACAGGTGGGCAGCATCCAGAACAGCCGCCCTCCTGCCCCTGCAGGTAATTGGAGAGAGGAGCTAAGAGGCTGCCACCTCCCCTGGGTGAGTAATTTGACAGTCTGACAGAGAAGGGAATTTTCCCTTTGCTTCCTCCTGGGAACTTGGCTTTCTCATATGGGAATGTGCCTCCTTTCCCATTTCAATGCAGACTAACTCCAGCTGCTGGGCCCCCCATGGCTCTTCCCCTTAGAATTTGCATGGCAATGACCGAGACTGCAGGGGATTGGGAGCCAATTTTTTAGCTGTGAGCTTATCAATGCAGGAGTCTGCTCAAAGCTAACTTCCTCTTGTCCCAGGAAAAGCACCCTCCTCCTTCCCCAGGCGCAATCTGATACCTACTTCAAAATGAAAAGAAGAAAAGTTAATAAAATCAGAAGGCCCGCTAGACAGGACACTTAGCATCGCTGCGGTGATCAAAAATGTGTAAGAATATCTCACGGAAGATATACGCGGAGCGCAGATTAAGAAACTCGCTCCTGAGACACAGGCGGCTTTCTTCTTCAAAGCCCTGGCGTATCAAAGTCTCCCGGAGAAAGAGGAGAAATCGGTGGGAGATGGAAATTGGGTTTTGAAGATGTGGAATAATTCTCTTCCGGACAGACAGAAAAGTGCCCTCCAAAGGGCTAGGGAGTTCTCGCTGCGGAAAGGGCAGCTTCCCAGTTACCTGCAGTGACCGAAGGTCCCAGAAGGCCAGGACTGCAGACTGCTGGACCCGAGCCCTCACCGACTCCGGGAGAAGAAACTGAGGCAGGGTGGGGCGGTGTCTCCTGGTATAAACCTTGCCGGGGTGTTCATGTGCTGACCAGACACTGCGCCTGAGGTGTGCACACGCTCTGGTGTCAGCTGAGTGTCAGAGCAAGCGGGACTCCGTCGGTTCCGTCTGTGACGAGCCACTGCTGCAGGAGCCGTGCGTGCAGCGCGCGCCACAGACCAGGCCGAGCTCCCGGCGGCCCCGCGCTCCGTGCAACCCTCTGCTGCAGGGAGTAGGAGGCGTTCTCAGAAACGCACAGGCCAGGCCCACGTCCTGGGTCTACCGGCCACCAGCCAGGGGACCTCGCGGCTTACCTGACTCTCCTCCCAGCTTTTTCATCGGTCGCCACGAGTGCTGCCGGCATTAGCTTCTAAGACACCCATCAAGCATTCAAGAGTGCCCCACGACCTGCACGAAATGAGATGAACACCAAAGCAACCTCCTTCTCACGCCCCAAGTACAGGAGAGGAGAGAAGGCTGTGGCGGAGGGGCCTGCAGGGCGTCGTCTGCCCCTGGAAAGGGACTGCACGAGAGTTCGGAGGCCACAGGTCCCAGGCTCTGCAGGCTGAGCTCGCACCTGCTCACCTGGCGCAGAAGGACCTGCTGCGAGCAGGGCCCAGGCTGGCCCCAGAGGTGCGCAGCAGGGGTGTGCCCGGCGCTGGCCACCTGCGGGGTAGTCTACAGACCCCGCAAACTTGCCGCCGACCCTGCCCAATTTCCCCCAGGATAATGTATCTGTTTGATACAGTTTGGGCATGCCAACCAAAACCTCATTAGAACATTTCCACGACCTGACAAAAAGATACTCAAATTTACCTGGAAAAATAAATAGCCAGGAATAGCCAATAAATATTGAGAAAAGGGAGAATAGTGGGAAAAAGACTTTCATGTCAAACCCAGGCTGTATTATTATTCACAACAACGACGGTGGCCGCACGGCAGTGGGTTGGGCCGGCGTGCGTAGGAAGGAGTGAACTTCCAGAAACTGATGGAAGCAAATGAAGAATTCAAAGGAGGGAGATGGCTTGTTCGATAAGTGGCCAAGAAAATTTGATGCGCAGTCACTCAGACGGAATCAAAGCGCGAGCCTTATCTCAGCAAAATAAACTCAGAGGGTCCAAAACTTCACAGGAAAAAATGAGAATCGTGAAACTTATAATGGAACGAAGTGTCGGATGCTGTTTACCTCACCTCAAAGTAAGCACGGTCCTTAAGAGGAAAAAGGCAAATGCATTTATAGAAAAGCGTATATATTAAACTGAATAAAGATTAAAACACCTTTTTCTAGAAAGTTGACACAAACGGAATTCAGAGGGAAAAAAGCCAACAAAATAAAAATTGCATCACAATGTATGACAGTCGACGTCCTTAATAGACAAAGTGCTCTTTGTATGCAAAAAAATAAAGTGAAATAATAACCCAAATTGCAAAAGGAGCAAGGAGGATTATCTGGTAATTCATGACAGGAAAAGTAGAAAATACCAAACATGTAAAATAGCTTCGGCAGTAACCAAACGCATGTTGCTCATGACTGTGAATGAATGTTTATGTTTTCATTCTCCAAAAAGGAATCACTTACCTTAAATGAAGCTTCTGGAACAGCCACAACAGCAGCCTGTGGGGGAAGACCCCCAGCGTCCCACCCCTTCCCCATCAAGGCCTTCAAGCATGATGCTCAAGTCTTCTCTTGAGTCCTCCATTTTTACAACCAAGCCTAGGGCCTGGTCTCCAGCTGTTTCTACACAGAAGCCAGGGGTTCCTGAAAGAGGGGCTCTGGCCCACGCGTTGCCTTAACCGGTGACTGATCGACCTAAGTCAGTCATCTTCTCTCTTCTGAACACAGTCCTTTTCTCCTCTATTTCTCTGTTCCAGAAAGTGGCAGAAGTGTCACATGAGCCAGTGTAGACGCTTCCACCTGCTTCTGATCCCTGTTTACCCAGGTGGGAGCTTGTACAACTGACAGCTCCCGAACACCAGGGACCAAAGATTCTCCACCATTCCCAGCGATGGGGCTCAGCCCCCCAGCCAGCCAGAGAGTGAGGCCAGCTCCAGAGTCCCACCTTGGGAGTCTGCTCCCTGGGAATCAGCTTTTTTTTTTAAGGACATTTATTCTGAGTGTGTGTGACCTTGGCCCGGGGAAACACACTCTCAAGAGGTCCTGAGAAAATGCACCCTTTGGGCACAGCTTCTACCCAGGGAGGGTGATTGGCCGGCACAGAGCAGCAGTCTGGGCTGTTTGCTTTGTAATCACAGCAGCCAGGTGAGTGGACGGCCCCCAGGTGAACAGAGGTGACGGTGATGGTGGTGGGGGGCAGGTATGACATCGTCAATTACAATTGCTGCCGTTGCATTTTATTTTCTCAAGTGGGAGGAGGCGCCATGATGGTTGCCATGGTGTAAATGCCTGTGTCCCCCCAAATCCATGTGTTAAAATCCCAACGTGCTAGTGTGAGGACAGGGCCTTTGGGAGGCAGTCAGGTCGGTGGGGGGCTCACAAATGAGATCAGTGTCCTTATCAAAGGGACCCCAGCAAGACCCCTTCCCCTTCCACCACGTGAGGACACATGAGAAGGTGCCACACATGAACCAGGAAACCCTCGCCAGGGCTGCACCTCGCTCGCGGACTCCCAGTCCCTAGAGCTGTGACGAATAAATTTCTAGGCACTTTGAGACAGTAGCTTGAAGGGACCAAGACAATGATTAACCGAGGGACATTATGCATTTGTGTCCTTATCTTCCGTATGTTCACAGGACCAGACTCCGGATTTAACCCTTGCAACATCTTAGAAAACTAGGTCACAACTCCCAGGACGGAGACCTTCCTCCACACATGCGAAAGTCAAAGGATTGCCCGCTGTGCCAGACACTTTCTGCAGACCCTCAGCCCCTTCCCGCCCCTCCAAGGTGCGCCCCTGTCTGTGGCGAGGGCTGGACTCTGTCCACGCTCTCAGAGTCCCCGTCAGGCGCTCAGGGTTCTGACAAGAGGGACACTTGCATGAGAGCTGGACAGCAGACAGCGGCGGCAGACGTGTGGCTATGGGAGAGACCCGGACTCTGTGGCAGGCTCAGAGCAAGCTTTGTGGGTCCCCTGCTAGATGCTGAGGGGGCTGAGGTCACAGGTCCAGCTTTCGTACGATGCAAGCACTCCCCGAGCTGCCGGGGGCCAGCAGCTCCTCCCCTGAGCTTCAGCCTCCAGCCCTTCCAGTGGTTTGGAAGACACCTGATTTCCTGATTGAAACGCCCTTCTCAAAAATCCTCAGGCAGTTTCTGTTTTCCTTACCGAAACTGGACAGATCCAACTCCCCACAATCCTCCCGATCCCAGAAACAATAATGGCATTTAAAATGGATTGTAAATTAAGAATCTTTGGCCAGACCAGCTATGGGATGCTGGGATGTGTGTGCAAAGGGCACCCTCTGGGGTGTCTGGCGCTGAGCCCAGAGGTACCATGTCACCTGCCAGAGAGGGAATGTCCCACTACAGCGGACGTGGCCCTCAGTGTGTTAACCTGAGGATCAGACCCCAGCAGGGTTTCTTAGAAAGAAAAACCCTTTTAGACTTTCAGGGGGAATTAAAACAACGTTTATATTATCATATTGCACGTGTCATGGTCTACAGTGACAACCCCAGCAGCTGCCGGTCCATCCCTCTGAGCACGGCCACGTGCAGTGAACGTGCTCCATCTGGACCCGGCATTACAGGGGCTGGAACACAGGGCTGCCAAGATCACACCCTCAGAGCCAGTTGTGACAAGGACTCGCGCCCTCAGAGCTCTGTTGTGACAAGGAAGGGCAAACCTCACTGCCTGGTCAGACACCCTTAACCTGGCACGCCCTGGGCTGTGTGCAGAGCCCTCGTGGCCAGCATATGTATCACGATCTGGCTTGGAAGACACACCAGGTCCCCAGGGCCACATCATTGTGACACTTTGGAATATCACCCAGCATCTGGGAGCCCAGGCATCTTTTGGATCATTCCCGAGGCCTGGCATGCTGACCACGGAGGGGACATGCTGGCCATGAAGAGGACATGCTGGCCACAGAGGAGATGTGCTGGCCACAGAGGGGACGTGCTGGCCACAGAGGGAATGTGCTGGCCACAGAGGGGACGTGCTGGCCATAGAAGGGACGTCCTAGCCACGGTGGGGATGCTCCTGTCTGGCAAGTGGCAGCGTAGCCATGAAGGCCACTTCTGCTGCTCATCCCTAGAAGCGGCCACTGTAAGTGACCCATTCCAATCCAAGGACAGGAACAAAGATGGGTTCTCAACAAGAGAGCGTCGTCTCCATGGGCTCCATCGCAGGCCTGGCACAGGCACCCAGGCAGCAGGACCTGCCTCAGGCAGGCGCCAAACATCCAGCGGCACAGCCCCCAAGCTGCATGAGATGGACAAAGACGTGGTCCAAGGACACTGATGAGGCCGTGGCTGTACTGCACAGGGTGCTGGCGTATGCGGCAACATGAGACTCCTGATAATTTAAAATCCAGGTAATCGTAAGGTGTGCAATAGAAAAGTGTGGACAAAAAGCCCGCCCTTCAAGTAGAGCAGGGCACTGCACGGGATCAGAGTGAGATGCGGTGGGGGTCCGCGTGTGTCGCAGAGCGAAGCAGTCACGAGAGTGGAGAGTGAGGGGCTGGGGGCCGTGCCCAGGCTCTCTGTGGACAGAATGCCCAGCACCGTCCTGTGCCCCTGCGCCCGCAAGCTATTACATGCACAGACACAGCTGCCCTGGGAGTCCTCACGAGAGTCGGCTGTGCAGCCCCGGGAAAGCCCTGCTCCCTCCTGCACAGTGACGGGGTCTCAGAATGTGAGGTCTGGGCTGTGGCTGTGGGGGACATCCTCACTCTCAGGAACTGTGGGAATAGGGCCCCGTTATTCTTGGGCAGAGAGACGCTTTGGCGACTACTCTAACTCCTGCAGGGACCTCGGCTGCCTGCCCCCGGCATAATCCTAATCTGTGGTTCTCTGTGTCACCAATCACACGTGCAAAAGGGGGACAGGAGACAGGGCAGGGTGGAGCCAGACGTCACCAGCCCGTCTGTACTTGCCACTCTTCTTGACCTGATTACTTCACCTGCCTCCTAGGTTACGAGACCCTCCTGACTGCGGGACTGCGGCGTTCACCTGCACGGTAGCTCCGGAGTGTATGTCGTCAGACGCCACCGTCACCACCAGCAGAGCCGGAATCACCACTATTTCCCCCTGCATTATTCTGCCTTCCGGCATTCTGTGTGTTTCCTGGATAGCCTGCTGTGGCCAGATGACCCACGCACTGTGGACAGGGGTCGTTGTAACCTGTTCTCCTCTCAGACCCCTCAGGTCAGAGCCACTACCCAGCGCTCTGCTCATAGAACCAGCCGCCAGCCACTGTGCGGACTTTCCTTTTATAATTTCCTCTGTGTTCCCAGCTTTTTTATATTGTCTACGCATCTGTTTGTGTGTTTGTTTTTGTCTTTATGTGAACACTCTGCTCTGTCCCACAGAGGATTTGAACTCCCAGCCCAGGGCTTGGTCAGCTCATGCCTCAGTCTCCCTGACTTCCTCTCCTGGGACACACCGGCCGCAGTGCCGCCATCTGGATCTTCCCATGTCTCTCCTTCCCCGACACCCAGAACGGCAACATGGAAACCGAGTGGCTCCTGCTCTCTCTGAGGGGCAGAAGTGACCTAGGAGGTTGCGCGTTGCCGCGCAGCCCTGACCTGCATTGCAGCGTGCCCCGCTGCGCCCACCCGCACCCGAGGACCCCAGCACAGGGGACTGGGAGGGTCATTTCCAGACCAGTGCCTGGCTTCCGCCAGCACAGCCCTCTGCAGCAGCGTGTTCCGAAGCCGTCCCTCCTTTCAGTACGGCTGGAGACGTCGCGTACCCTCCGCGATGGGCTCACACATCGGACCCACCTGGCCCAATTCAGGGTGACTCTCAATTCAGGGTGGCTCCAGTAAATTCACTAACCTTTCCACGCTACAGTTTCCTCATGCAGAAAACAGGACCCACAGCAGAACTTACAACAGAGCAAGTTCAGAGGCATCAGACAGAGTGAACTGGTTACTGTAGAAAGCTCTTGACGTCATTCCTGGCACGAAAGGAACATTCGATCGATGGTACTGCCGTGGCCTGGGGTTTTGTCATCATGAATTCTTAGGCCAACACTGGCCTCCCTCTGACCAGCTGGAGCAGGCATTGTCTCTTTCCCACATAGTTGCATTATTGACCCTGAACCTTCCAGAGAGTTCCCTGAGGGCAATAGCTACGCATCACATGGGCCCCACCGTCATTCCTCACAAAACCCCACACATATTAGGATGCACAAATTTTCGGAGCCCGGTTCATTCTTGATGGCGGCCCACCATGGAGACAGCAGAGAGACCACCGGAACCTGCACCTGGGGCTCTCTGAGGTGACGTCTTCCTGAGCAGGAGTCTCTGGGAAATGATGCCGCATGGCTGGCGCTTTCTCCTCAACTCTATGATCTCCATAGTTGATTAGAAAAGAAAACAAACTAATTAACCTTTTGAAAACATTCCTCCAATCAATCACATATTTTATGGTTTCATTAGCTGTGGGGCCAACTCAACCAGGCAATCACACGTAATTCCTTGCACGCCGATTCATAAAGGATGGCTATGGCCACCTGCTCATTAGCAGTGTAAGGCAGGGTTCCCGCTGGAGGTTAATCCCTTCTTCTAATTAAACTGCATCAGGGCATCCCAGGTGCCCACAGTGCCCAGTGTCCTGTGATGCACTGAGGGCTGCTGGCAACTTGGGCCCTCCGCAGATGGCTGTTTTCCCTTCATCCTTTCCTGCACAGTTGCTGCGTTTCATCAGAGGTGGCTGTCTCAGTCCACTCATTGCTGCCATAACAGAATTCCTGAGATCGGGTAATTCACAAAGAAAAGAAGTCTATTGGGCTCACAGTTCTGGAGGCTGGGAAGTTCAAGATCAAGCAGCCACATCTGGCAAGAGCCTCCCCGTGCATCATGACATGGCGGGTGACACCACACGGGCCGAGCGTGACAGGGGCCTCACTTTACAACAGCCTGCCCTCATGGTAACTGATCCAGTCCTGGGAGAGTGAGAGCCCGCTGTCTTGAGAAAGGAATTAATCCTCTTAACAACCTAATGGCCTCTTGCGGGCACCACCTCCCAACACCACCACGAAACTCACATGAGCTTTGGTGGGGACAAACAATACTCAAGCCATAGCCAGGCTTTTCCTGAGTTGTTTGACTTTATCATCCACCAGTGAAGACTTCTAGTCAGGCAACTGTTGACCCTCTCAGGAACACTTTGCCCATTGAAGCAGTTTTCATTGAGGTGCATGTTACGATTTGACAGTTCTCACCCCCAGCACCCCCAACACCAGGGTCACTGCCATCACTGCCACCATCTGAAGGTCACCCTCTCTGCTGTAACTTGGCCTCCACCATACGGCCACCAATCACTAGCCCCACCTCTCCCCCCAGGAGCACAGGCGTGGCTTCCACTCACGCCCCCATCCGGCCACCCTTTCCTTCCCCAGCCCCTCCTTGCTTATGAAAAAGCGGAAGAGGAAAGTCATCTCCGCTTTGGTTGGAAAACACTGGAACAAGAAGGACATTCCTAGACCGAGAATTCCGAGGTCTTAACCAAGATTTCCAAACACGCCAAATCCCTTCAGCCTTTCTGCTCCCTGTGTTCCGTCAGAGGCACCCAATTCTCTGGGGGAGACTTGGGGATTTTTATAGCTTCAGTTAAAAAGAAAAATAAAAGCCATAGTAAATATCAAAACCTTAAAAAAAAAAAAAGGGTCTTTGGGAGTTGTAAGAATGGGCATATTTTAAGAAAAAAATAATTGAAAACCATATGGATGCTGTTAATTTAGGAAGGAAGACTGATGCTAAAAAACTAATTTTCCTACCAAAAAAAAAAGAGGAAAAGTTCAAGTTATGAGAAGGAGGAGGAGAACAAACAGAAGGAATGGGCCCTAAGGCGCCCCACCTTCCTCTCCTGCTCCCCAACCACACACAGCCACACAGCCGCATGCTGGACCCTCCCTCAAGAACCTCTGGCCCCGAGCGGCTCATACGGTGCCTGGGACCCCCCTTGCCGTCTGCGGGAGTGAGGGGCTTCCCAGGTTATGAGGTTTTTTCCTGCTATAGCCAGGAAAGTCTTGTGCAGCCCGGATGGGCGGTCGCCCTGCACCTGTGCTCACCTCGAACAAGGTGAGTGGTCCTCAGGCAGGAATTGGGGCGGACGCAGACGGCAGGAGGGCGGGAAGGGAGGAAGGAACCGGGAAAGCAAACCGCCGGTGAAGGGCTGTAGAGAGATGTCACCAGAGGCCGGAGAGTCCTGTCACCGTGAACCCAGAGATCGCAGTGAAAGAGCGAAGCGCTGAATGGGAGCACGGAGAGCTCGTGACATGCAGGGAGCAGGAAGGAGCAGGGACGAGCACAGGAGGCGGAGCCAGAGACGCAGCCGAGGAACCGTTCACCGAAAGGAACCCTCTCGGAAGCCGCGCAGCAGCAGCAAACGCGCCGGGAGAGCTGAGCGCGGAGAGACGCGGGAGAAAGCAACACAGAGCGAAGCCGAACCGAGCCGGGAGCGTAAGATGATCAGGGAGGAAACGGTAGACCCGGAAAAAAAAACCTGACAGGCCCATAATTGTGTCCCTAAAGAACAGGAGAAAACTAGCACACGGATGTCATTCAAGAAACTTTTTCTGAAATAAAATAAACCTTGAATCTAAAGCCGAAAGCCCCACCATATTCCAAGGAAGAGCAAGATGAAAAACAAGCAGCACCAAGATGCCGCCTAAAAAGCCACTGGAGTCCGACAGCCACCGACGGATGTTTTGCTCAATAAAAATAGACGCGGAAGAGCTGAGGCTCCGCGGGAGACACACGGAGGGAGTGTGCGTGCGGCTGCCTGTGGCGAGCGACCTCTGCAAACATAAACGAGAGTCAGATGTCACTGGGAGCCTTTTGGGGCAGAACCGGGGAACGGGGATAAAAGCAAGACTTTCTTCCTACATTCTGTTAGAACTCTCGTAACAAGCATCGTTTCATAAAGAACAATTTTGCAAATCCGTCATTATAGAGTAGTGACTTTTGTTGCCGGGGGACATGTGTCAGTGTCTGGAGTTGCTGCCGGTTGTCACACCCGGGGGGTGGGAGGTGGCGGTGGCAGGTAGTGGTCAGTGATGCTACGTAAATTCCCAAAGCCCGGGACAGCCACCCACGGCAAGACGCATTCGGGCCCGATGTCACTGGTGCTGACGTCGAGAAAGTCTGTTGTAGAATGACAAGTCCTTCCACAGAGCTAACTGTGAGGCAGCCAAAAGTGTGCAGAATTTACATCAGAAAAACTAAAATCTCCTCTGTCGTTTATCAGCTAGTTGACCTTGGGCAAATCATTCCCCCACACAAAGCTTCGCTTTTCTCTCCCCCAGCTGTGAGGCGCTGGTATGAAAATTAAATGATGTAATACCCGGGGAACGGCCAGGAAAAAGCCAGCAACCGCACCCCGCAGGCTCGGCCGCCGTGGAGGGAAGCTGGACCCGTCAGAGCCCTGCCCTGGGAACTCACTGCCGCGCGGGACAGCTGACAAGTAAACAGAGAAATTCAATGTGCATTTAGGTGATAAGACAGAGACGGCAGGGAGTGTGGGAGCAGGTGCGGAGGCCACAGAGGACAGATGCAAACTAGGAAGGCTGGAGCACACTGGGCGCCTCCAGGCGCTGATGACCTTGTGCCTGGACAAGAGCCACTGCGGCGGAGCCATCGAAGGTATTGCCTGTCACTCACACACAAAATACACTTCATATCCCGCTTGTCAGTGAACATGCAAAGCACATGCATATGTACATGCATGCATGCACGCACACCCTGGACACGTTGCGGGTCCAGTTCCAGACCACCACAGTAAGGCGAATATTGCAATAAAGTGAGTCACACAAGGTTTTTGATTTCCCAGTGAACATAAAAGCTCCGTGTACACTGCGCTGCAGTCTGTTAAGCGTGCAACAGTACCATATCTAAAAAACAGTGTACACAACTTAATTAAAAAGTGCTTTATTGCCAAAAAGTGCTGACGGAGAGGCGCAGTGAGCACACACTGTCGGAGAGGCGGGGCCGGCAGACCTTCCGTCTGTGAGAAACGCAGCGTCTGCAGAGTGCGATGAAGCCAAGCACAGTAAAATGAGGTGCGCCTGTGTGTGCGCGTAACACCCCGACGTTCGTGAGCTCACGCTCCCCTTTACCACACGTTAACTCGCACACGTGTTATTCTATCGACGACCGTTTCTGGGAACAGTGGTCACAGCCCCTTCGGATGACCCCAGACCCGTCGGGGAATCACAGTTCACGCCTGGCACACGACGCGCCCTCCCAGTGTGGGGCCGCCCCTGCAGCGAGCGACTGTCCTGGAAGGCGGCAGGAGCATGCCGGGACCCAGGGAGAGAAGCATCTTCATTGGCTCCCCAGCACCCCACGGGAAGCCCAGCTCCCCCTCTGGGCCTCCGGCCACCCTGTCCTGATGCCGAGGCCCACCGGGCCTTCCCCTCCCCCACCTTCCATCCTGCACATCACACAACTCTGTTCCGCCCTGGGGTTCCCGGTCGCGGAGCACACCCGAGCAGGGCCCAGCAGGACGAACGCTCCCCTTCACCGGGATTTTCCTTCTTCTTCTTCTAGAATTGAGATAGCAAAGTCTCTTTTCTGGCTGGAGCCATGGGGGTGTTGAAGAGAGAAAAGGGCGGCTCGTGCTGTGTTGGGAACCCTTAACGGAGAGCAACGGGGGTTTTACGGAGCTGGGATCAGCAGCCTGAGAAAGCAGTGTGCCCAAAAGGCGCTTCCAAAGGCAGGGAGGACGCTGACGTTCCGGAGAGCTACGCGCTACCGCAGATGGCAGGCAGAGGCACGGGGCCGCGAGCTGAATGGCTGGGACGGCAAGAAAAGCCAGCGGCTGGTCTGTGCCCCAGACCCCAGCCTGGCCTTGCACCCAGATGGGAGCGTCGGTGGCGTGAGCCCGGCGGTCTGGAGGTGCTGCAGCTTCTCTGCCTGTGCCAGATCGTCGATGGCGCCTTTGTGGAGCTCAACACGGTTTCAGGTGCGCTGCGGGCTGTGCACCTCGTGGCACTCGGGGCCCCGCCCCCGAGGCCAGTCTGTGAGCTGGTGCACGGCGTGGTCACGGCAAAGTCAGCAAGAGCATTGCCTTGGCACCAGCTCTGCCTGCCTGACCCCTGCGTGACTGTGGCCCCGGCTGCAGGGCGTCTGGTTTGCCGTGAGAGCTACGGTTGCAAAACGCTCCAAGGAAGCAAACACTTCCGTGGCCCTTCAGATCCGCTTCTCCGGGAGGCCGAACAAAGACAAAATTCACCCACTCTGTGCAGGGTGGCGATGCCGGCACGGGGCAGACCAGATTAACAGCCTGATTAGCAGGATGGACGACGGTGCCTGCCACGATTATTTCGTAATCTGCTCAGTTAATAAACAGAGATTGCTTTCAACCTGAAAATCATAACCCGAGACGGAGGAGCTCACGCTCTGGTTATTAATAGTTGGCCTAGACGCAGGTTTACACTCATCAAACAAGTGGATAATGCTTTCAAAGAGCCTTGAAGCCCCCAAGTAATTTTCTATATTCCTGGGTATCAGGATACAGGAATAAATAATTTTAAGGTGCAGAGGTTTCTGTCCACAGAAGCATTTATTTGTCACCATAGTGCAGCAATGTTTTTGCACCAACGTCAGGGATATAAGCACGACTTCCTTGGACAGTAACCCTCCCTTATCTCTGTTTAGGCGTTTTCTGTCGTGTGTGACTTTGACGCAAGCCCGCAAGGCAGCGGAGTCTTACGTGCCTAACGTTTTCAAGTGAGGAAACTGCATCTGAGCAGCTAACGTGACTTTACCGAGAGCTCCACTGGTGACCTCGGAGTGGACTCCACAGTTAACATTCAGATGTGAAACTCTCAGCCCAGAGCAGCCCCTGGAAGTACCTGAAAATGTAATATGCAAAGACACTTAACATTAAAATACGTTCAATGAAGCCAGAGGAGAATATAGAGCCCATCTAGACGTCATCTTCATCAGACAGTGAAATTAAATTAGATTTCCCCGATAACCAGATTTAGGAAGCCCATTTGCATTGCGAGAATGAGATTAGAAAGGGAGTAATTTGGTAATGAAGCCGCTTGCAGAATTCCTGAGCGTGCATCCGGGCTCCAGTCACTCTCCCATTTTAATTCAGAATCATAAAGTTTCAACTTTAATGTGGACCTAGAGGTCATGCGGTCTAAACCCCAGATTCGAGTCTGAACCATCCATCTAGCTTCCTCCAGAATGGTCACCCAGGCCCTGTGTGTGCTGCCCCTGGGCTGGGGGACCCACCGCCACCCCAGGCATCCCACCCCTCTGTGGTTACCCCGAGAGGTGGGAAACCGGCCCCTGTGTTCCGACAACTCCATCTTGCCAAGGCAGCTTCTCTCCGTCTTATTTTGGTCCTTGAGGCCACACAAGACCCATCCATCTGCCACCGGACAGCTCCATCTACTTTCAAAGGTCACATCCCTTCCCAGCCTTCGACCCCCAGCCCCTTCCTGCTCCTCTAACCTGAGTACCTCTCAGCGGTTTGCCCTTGAAGAACAGGAGCCGACAGATTCCTCCCATCCTGCACGGGAGATGGTGTCAGGCCGGGTGGAAAAACTTCCCAGAACAGTGGTGCAGCTGAGGACGGAGCTGGGCGGATGGGCATGTGGTGATCTGACCCAGAGCACCACTGAGGTCGGGGCACTTGAGTCAAAGCCAGGTCTCGCGGCCGAGTGCGGCTCCAGAGGAGGCTGAGCTGGAGACGGGCTCTGTGGCCAAGGCCACGGGAAGTGGGGCCATGGCGGGACCACAGACATCTCCTGAGAACCGCACGTCTCCCGGGACTGGGCATCCGGGCGGGGGTCTCAGGCATCTCAGGCCAACGTCACCCTGGAAAGAGTCCCCTTTATGACTGTGCCCTCAGCTCTGTCCACAGCCGCCACCGGATCCAGCACCTTCCTCACAGTGCAGATCTTGCCGATTTAATCAAGTGAGGAAAAAGCATCTTATTGAAATATTCTAGTGTGCATTGTGGGGAGAGGGAGGAGGAGGAGGAAACGAAGGTGATGACGGAGATGAAGGAGAAGAGGAGGATGAGGAAGAGGACAAGGAGAGAAATAAGGACACGGACAAGGAAAGAGGGAGGTGATGATGGGGAAGAATCCGTAGAGGAGGAAGGCTCCATTTCTAACCCACGCTTCCGCGAATCCCCAAACTGCCCACAACCTGCGCTAACCTGGGGGTGGGGAGTGGCCGCCACACACTCCGTGGGTACTGAGTGGCGCTCGCTGGCCGGGGCTTTGTGGTCCGTTCAGGGAACGGGAGAGACCCTGGTCCGCCAGCCCCTGGAGCCCAGCGGCGCCTGCTTGGAGGTCAGCTGGGCCCTGGAGGGAGGCGGCTCTTGCCAGCAGGGCCAGTGGGAAAATGAGCTTGTGTCGACCTTTCTTCAAATAAGCGCACATTATCTGCACGTGTGGAAAGATGGGCCAAGTGTGTATTTAGCCGGGAAGCCCAGGCGCAAAGCGGAGTGGAGTGGCCTCCGTGTGACAGTCGCAGATGTCACCAGTGGAGGAGTCAATTAGCAGCCACTTGACTGAGGGTGGTTACCCCCAAAGGAGAGGATGACAGTGTTCTCCTGACACACTGCTGCTGTCAAAGGGACACGGTGCTTTTCTCCTCTCTAGAGCATGAGATAATCGGCTCCCCAGGGTGCCGGCCTGCCGCTGATTCCATCCCAGGAGGAGGGGACCCAAGGACACAGAGCCGTGAAGTCTCCCCTCCACGTCAGAGGCGACGGCGGGGTGCACCTGTCTGCTACCAAGCGCCCAGGAGCTCTGAGGTCGGGGGAACACGGGGGGCGGGGCGGAGAGGCATCTCCTAGGGCAGTGGTCCCCAGCCTTTTTGGCACCAGGGACCAGCTTCATGGAAAACAATCCTTCCAGGGACAGGAGGTGGGAGAAGGTCCCAGGGTGACCCAAGCGTAGCACATGCATGGTGCAGTCAAACCTCTCTGCCAGCGACAATCTGCACCTGCAGCTGCCCCCTAGCGCCAGCACCACCGTCCTGCTCCACCCCAGACCGTCAGGCACCAGACTTGCACGAGGAGTGTGTGACCTGGACCCCTCACACGTGCAGTCCACGGCAGGGTCCGCGCTCCTATGAGAATTTAACGCTCTGGCTGATCTGCCAGGAGGTGGAGCTCAGGCAGTGATGCGAGAGATGGGGAGCGGCGGCAAACACAGATGAAGGCACGCTGTTCGCTCACCTCCTGTCCCTTACAGCCAGCCCCCAACAGGCCACTGACCCGCACTGCTCTGTGGCCCAGGTGTGGAGACCGCAGTCCTAGGGCACAGAGGGAGGGTGTTATGGTTGGAGAAGCTCTAAGTTTTATTCACCTGGGAGTTTTCTTCACCATGGTGCCCAGGACTCAGGAGCTGGGACGTAAGAATGGGACCTCTACAGGAACATCTATCAGGAACCGTGATGGTCATTAACAATACTGTCACCATCCGCTAGCACCGTGGGTCTAGATGTACCCCTGCCCATCACCCCGTGGAGCCCTAACAACTCCAGGAGAGGGAGGGGGACAGCAGCGTGTCCCTAACATGACGTGGGCAGAGGTAAGACGGCACTTACTTCTGCCCCGGGTGCAGTGGACGTGGGGGCTGGGATGGGCCTTCACAGACCAGCGGCCGTGGCCGTGCCCCCAGGGGTGAGGGAACAGCCCGCACAAAGGCTTGGCGGTGTGGGAGGTGCCCCTGCAGCCTGAGCGCACGCCCTGGCTCCAAAAGTTCATCTCTCGGGATCTGGGGCCACACCCTTCCTGAGCCACCACGTGGCTCCGGGCCAGCTGGCCGGGACTCGGATTCCCACCACCCTCCCTGAGTCCTCATCTCCTCCTTGCAAAGTGGGGGGCGTCGTATCTACCGCGCGGCTCCAGGGGCAGAAGTGATGCACGCAAAGGACCTACCGGCAGGTACACCGGGTGGCAGGTGCTCGGTAACCACGAGTGTGCATCGGTGACACTGCTGTCAGCCGCCCAGGATAGGCAAGGAGCCACCGAAGCACAGAAAAACCCTTCGTAGGCTGACAGAGGCGCACAAATGCAAACCTGCACTATTATTATTATTATTATTAGCAATACCCTCAACATCATCATCCTGATACCAAGTATCAGCTCTTAAATAATAATAATATACATTATCCTTAGGAGAGCCGAGAGGAAATTACAGTGTGATTCCTGGGGATAAATTAGTTTCCTCTCCAGAGCACTGAGCTTCAGTGAGCAGCCATCGTGCGTCTATGGGTAGAAGCATCTTTAATATAACCCGGTGAATGCAGGTGACGTTCTTGACGGCTGTTAGCAGGTGAACTATTTACTACAGGAAAGAACGAGAGACCCAGAAAGAGGAGGAAAGGTGAAGCTAGACTAGCAGGGGCGGTCGGAGGTGGAGCTTATTTACGAAAGCCGGTGAGGCCTCCCCGAGAGCCCCCAGCACAGGGTGGGGCGCACGGCAGCCCCCCGACAACTACCAGCTACGTGGACGCGGGAAATCCTCCGCGGGAAGGCAGGTCCCCGCCGCGCCTCTCCGCCCGGGCCTGGCACACACTCCACGCACGCGCGTTACATTAACAACCGTTTCCGGGAAGCCTCTCCTGTCCTCACCCTGCCTTTGTCGGGCTTGGAACCCCATGCCCACTCCGCAGCGCACAGGAATAATGTGGGGGCCTGAGACAGGAGCGAGGGGCCCAGGAGGGGGTGCAGGGGTGAGTCTCTGCCCAAACAATAGGTGGCTGGAGGTGCCACGCCCCTCGCTCTCACAGAGGGGGGCTGTTCGAGCCGCCCTCACCCCCAATTAAAGAGCAGGCTGGGGTGCCCCGTGCTGGCATCACCCCTGCCGTCCTCTTCCCGGCATGGGCTGTGTGTGTCCTGCGGCAGCTTGGCACTCCTCCTACCGTGTTTCTGGAACCAACACAGAAACCTTCTCAGGAGGAACAGTCCAGTGCCCAGACTTGGGGCGCTGGGCACAGCATGGGGCCCCCAGGTCCCCAAGAGCCCCATAAAGCACTAAATCCACCTGAACGCCATTTCCTGGACCCAGTGCCTATTGCTCAGTTTCTGGGGACAAAAGACGACATTGCCCATAAAGTATCTTTAAAAGCCAGACGCAAACCCAAGGGGCCCCTGTGCGGCCGTGTTATTGCCTGTAGCCCAAACCCCCAGACCAAGAGTCCCCTAAACTGTGGAAGAGGGGACTGGCCTGGACGACCAAATCCAGTCCTGGCTCTGACACTCAGGGACCCTGTGGCAGTGCCGGTCGCGTCACCCACCTGAGCCGAGCTGAGTAGACCAAGCTCCTGCCGCGGTGAGTCAGTCCAGCTCGCCCAGCGGCAATCACATCCTCCATGGGGCTGATCGCTCGGCAGGTCCCGCATGCTGCCTGGCGCCCCATCACGACTCAGCCCCCTCAGAGCGGGGCTGTGTGTTCTGTCCCAGTGCCAGGCGTGAGGAAGCCCCGCTCAGCCAGGTGCCCTCCATCCCATCCCCACCCTGCCAGGTGCCCTTCGTCCCCATCCCCACCAGGCCAGGTGCCCTCCGTCCCCATCCCTCCCCCCCCGGCCAAGTGCCCTCCATCCCCATCCCCACCCAGCCAGGTGCCCTCTGTCCCCATCCCCACCCTGCCAGGTGCCCTTCGTCCCCATCCCCACCCTGCCAGGTGCCCTTCGTCCCCATCCCCACCCTGCCAGCTGCCCTCCGTCCCCATCCCCACCAGGCCAGGTGCCCTCGGTCCCCATCCCCACCCAGCCCCCGGCCCTCAGTCCCCATCCCCCCCCCGCCACCCGCCCGCGGTCCCCCACCCCCCCCACCCAGCATACCGCCC
>CAUYRT010076584.1:0-33392 GCA_963574885.1 Lepilemur ruficaudatus
TTATTTTTTTATTTATGTGGAAGAAATTTGGTAGAAGCAAAGTGAGATTGCTGAAATCAACTTGTTTTTCTTGGTAAACCTGGGCAGTACAAAATTGTGTCTGAAAATCATAAAGACCAAATTAATCAGAGGTTCTGAAAGTGTGCATGCTATTTATTACTTTTTGAAGCACAAGTCAAGATTAAATCAGTTATCAAGCCAGACACCTTTGCTTACAAACAGAAGATCCATTTTTACCAGAAGCTCTTTTGTACAGAAATTAGCATAACAGATTGAATATTAAATCAATTCCAATGGTTGAAGTTATTAAGATTAACTTAACCTTTACAAATGACTTCTACAAATTTTCTGTGATCATACACTTTCATCTTTTCCAACTTGACATGATTGTCAAGTTCGGCCTGTCTTGATCCGGGTGTGATGTACAGGATCTCAAGTCTTAACCAAAAGGAATGAAAATGGTTCTAGCAACCAAGGAATACAGGAGTAATTCTTTTAGAAATGAAGTCTAGTTTGGTATCAAAAACAATCTTTCCTTGTTTTAATTGTCCCCTTTAATTCCTTTGAGTTGTATTCCCACGTTTCCTGAATATGCTTGCCCTAGTCATGTCTTTCAATTTATTTTGCACAAGTAAGATATGTAGAATAGTAGTACATCATTTAAATGAATGAAACACCAAAAGACTGATAGTATGGTAGGATCTTGGGACATGGGTAAATGAGGGACAAAGTGAAAATAAAGACTAATTGGGAATATTTTCTTTCCCACCATAAACAAAATCCAAATTACATTTATAATGTAACTTGATCTATGTTAATGTTATTTTATATTCAGTTATGAAGAGTATAAAAACATAGTAAGTATCACAAACAACAAAAAAAGAGACCACCCCAAATATTGGGCATGAAATAGGCAAGTGTTTATTACCTATCCAATATTTTGGGAATTGAATTGCTTTGCCTTTCCAAAAAAATAATCAGAACTGAGACATTAGCAGTAAATGTAAAAAAGTGTCAGAATCTACCAAATGGACAGCAAGTCAGGGGCCTTTTCCGTCTTCTTTTTGTTTTTTAAACTATTACCCTTATTACTAGGAAAGTAGCATTCAAAAATAAAAATCAAGGGAAAGTAACACCTAATTAAGTGATGCTCATGACTTTAAGTCCGAGTCTATTTCTTACAGATATATTTGGCTCCCCATATTATGAAGCATAGCTCAAAATGCCTTTAAAATTGTAGTACATCTCTCTCCTGAGCCCCTAAATGCCACTTTTCCCTGTTTCAAACCAACCAAGCCTCCAACTTATGCACTAAAGCAGCAAGTAACCTAGATCATATACAACAAATATGATAAACACACAGAAGGACCTAATTTCAGTCCCTTGGTAGGGGAGGACTAGGTTTATAATCCGTGGACAGGATTAGGTAGTGAACCATTTAGCCATAAATATTTTCCATTTTAACATTAAGTTGAAAATAGTCTCAATAGATTACACTCAAAACTAATAGTCTTTTGCACATTGCAGCTTCTGAGTAAAATGATTCAAGAGGAAACTCTTTTGTTTAAATCGCTGGTTTACAAAGGAAAAAAACCCCTCATACAAGACTGTGAAATACTAAGTATTCTATCAAGATATGTACAAATATCCCAGACGTACTTAACAATAACAAAATAGCAAGAACAGAAATAACATAAAAAGATGACCCTTGAGGCTGATGAGCTTTGTTTTGGATCATGAACATGCATGTCACGTTGTCATCTATTCAGTCTGTCGGCTACATCCACACAGGCAAGGGAGAGCTCTGCTTGGAGGAAACCAGCTCTCATCCAGGTCTCTCCTGACAGGCACAGCCCAGGCTGTTCGACACTCTGCAAGCTGAATTTGACTTTATTAGGAGTGGCTCAATAGACTAATCATTTATTTGAAATTCTCAGCTTGGAAAAAATATCAGGTTTATTGCCCAAGATTTTGATGAAAATTCTGAAAGCTGCCTATATCAAAATTAAATGTAAACTTTGACCTTGCAGCCTTGATGCATAAATAATTAAAATGGTTAACTCACAAAAGGTGATCACTTTGCTGCACTAGCTATTTTTCATCTACACATTTCTGTTTATTAAAGATGCATCTCTGCTTTCTCCCTAATTCTTCGGTAATCCACAAAAATAAAAATATGAAAGAGAGAGAGGAAGTCATTTTGTTTTTATGCTTGTTAGGAAAAAAGCCATAAATACTATATTTTAGCCAGGTGCAATGGCATGCGCCTGTAGTTCCAGCTGCTTGGGAAGCTGAAGTGGGAAGAGCACTTGAACCCAGGAGTTCAAGGCTGTAGTGAGGTTTGATCACACCTGTGAATAGCCACTGCATTCCAGCCTGTGCAACATAGAGAGACTTTATCACACACACACACACACACACACACACACACACACACACACACACAAAATACATTTTAAAGTTATAAACTTTCAATTGAGAGCAAAAATTTTTAAAAAGAAATTATGTTTCCTTTTATATCTAATATTTATATGTAATTGACTTAGCACTGACCCTCCCCCTTAGGTAGAATTAATATGCTAATGAAAATGTAATATAACTGCAGAATGCCCTACCCATCAACATTAAATGCAATTAATATTGGGGATGCTGCATTGTTAAACTAAAAGGCATATAGGTTAAACTGTAGATTAAAATTGCACCACTAACTGAGTGATCTATTGGTTTTCATCTAATTTAGATATACGATTTTCCTTTTACATCAATTTATCCATCAAATTTAAAGTACCAGGCATCATGAATTTTGGCGTTCTAATTCTATGTTTGACAGGCAGTCTTCCTTCTGGTTTTGTCATTATATGATGTGTCATTTAAACAAAGTTTATACATTAAAATCCTCAAGCAGAATATTTGAAGCACAATGTAATATTAAAGTGTTTTGCTCAATCTAGGCATTGCATTCTGCTCAGCTCTGCCCAAAGCATGACAAAAGGTGGGATTTTTTTCCCCTCCTGTTCCATGTACAGATTGGGTTACGTTCTAATAAACCCATCATAAATTGAAAATATTGTAAGTCGAAAATGCATTTAATATACCTAAACCTACTGAACATCATAGTTTAGCCTAGCCTACCTTAAACATACTCTAAACATTTACATTAGCCTACAGTGGGCAAAATCATCTAACATAATGCCTAGTTTATAATAAAGTGCTGAATGTCTTATATAACTTGTTAAATACTATACCGAAAGTGAGAAACAGAATGGTTGCATGAGGACTCAAAGTACCATTTCTACTGAATGTGTATTGCTTTCCCACCATTGTAAGGTCAAAAAATAATAAGCCGACCCATTTTAAGTCAAGAACGGTCTGTACTCAGCCACCTGATATTGTTACTGTTGAGAACCATTTTACAGAATTTTGATCAATGTTACCAGCTCTTTTGTCTTTCTACACTATCTATATTTTTTAGATACATTAAAATTTTCCAGAGAGTCTCTAAGAATTTCACAAAGCCTGTTAACATATGGAACTTATATTATTGAGGTATTTATTTTCCCATTTTTAAAAGATGCTTTTTTATGGTATGCATGACATATTGCTAATGAATCAGAGAAAATATTTTACTATCCTGATGTCTGGAAAATAGTAAATAGTCAAATGATGTAATCAACTAAAAAATCTGAACTCTAATACTTGCTAAGATCCATTATACAAATTGTATTACCAAGCATCTGTATGTCTCAGTTTCTCCATTAATATTTTCAGAATTATGTTGATCTACCTCACAGGAATATTATAAGAAGTAATTACCTTTGTAAAAAAACCTATGAATCCCTGATGGAAGGCATTACGTATGCAGAATACTATCTTGGTGATGCTGTTGAACCAAATAAAAAGCATGTTCCTTTATTATCAGTGAGAAAATAAGTACCACCACTTCCCAGCTTGTTTCCTTAATCTCTCGCATGTGCAATTAAACACTAAAACTTCACGCTTAAGAAACAAATTTCACTCCCACTAAAGTAACAGTTATTTTTCAAATATATAAACCCATACTCTAGTTTTATTAAAACCGCAACATGAATAACATCTTAAGACCACATCGTTTCTTATCGGGGAATAAAAGGTAGTTGTTACTAAACATAAATAATCGCAGTTCTGGCTGCAGTCCAGGGTGTAAGCACTTTCCTCTGCTGTCTCAGCGATTCTCCTGATGTCAAAGACACATTAAAATAAATGGGAACCATATGGCTCCTCAGCAGAATACCCGTGCTCTTACAACCAAGAGGGCAATGCAATTCATTACCACCACCGGAGAAATATTTTGAGGACGTGGAATATCTCAATGCAAAATAAAGCCACATAAGGCACAGTGACAGAAGGAGACATTTGCTATTGTTCAGCTCCACTAACCTGTTTTGCTGCTTTTTACATTTTCTCAATACCTCCACGGGCCTCTCCTGTTAGAAGGATTAAACAGCATTTTCCACCTGCTCAATGACTTCCCAAGCAGTATTTCATCTGGTCCAACAATACAGCCCTGTCAAGCCTAATATATCATGATAATCCAGGTCAGAACATCACTTAAAAACAACAACAAAAAACCAAAACAAAGCCTCAACAGCAACAAGAGCAACAAAACTCTTCTAAGATCTCTTGGAAGTTACTTTGGAGAGCAAGACCCGGCCAAAGACATGCACTTGAACTTTGATCTTTGCCAGGAAGAATGAAATCTTGAAACATGCTTTTTTTAAAAAATTATCATTAAACTTTAAAAAAGTCTTTACTGTATTTATCCCAAATAACAATCTAAATAATTTAAAAACATAAAAGGAGAAAATAATTAATCATTGCTGTTTCACTGGCTCCATATGTCAGAAATCTTAAATTTAACAAAAAAGATCCAGGGCTGCAGAATTGGGATTAAAGCAGAAGTTATAAGGGCAGCTGGGAGAGGGACAGTTGGGATTATTAGGGTTCCTTTTGTTTCCTGGCTGTCAGTGAGTGATATTTTGGACAGCTTCAAACATTAAAAAAAAAAAAAAAAGAAAACCTTTTAACTATGATTTTTATATAAAATAGCATATATTTTTTAATGTTTAATTTTTTTATTTCAGGAAATTATGAGAGTACAAACATTTTGGTTACATTTTATATCTTTGCCTCTCCCTTGCAAGGGTTAGAGGCATGCCCCTCCCCTCCACAATGCTCACTGTGAGTCTACCCCCCAACCCCTGAATCCCCGGAGAACACCACCACCATGTGAACACCATAGTGTTAATCAGTCAGTACCAATTTGATGGCGAGTACATGTTTTTGATTGAGCATATGCTTCAGGTTTTCATAATCTCCTTAATATCTGCTATGGTCTGAGTATTTGTGTTCTTTCAAAATTCATATGTTGAAATACTAATGCCCAAGGTGATAGTATCAGGAGTTGGGACCTTTGGGAGATTTTTAGGTTATGGGGGTGATACCTCATGAATGAGATTAGTGCCCTTATAAAAGAGACCCCAGAGAGACTCTCACACCTCCAACCATGTGAGGACACAGGAAGAAGATGCCATCTATGAGGAAGTGGACCCTCATGAGACACTGAATCTACCAGAGCCTCGATCTTGGACTTTGCAGACTCTGGAAATGTAGGAAATAAATTTCTGTTGTTTATAAGCCACCCAGTTTATGGTACTCTGTCATAACAGTCTCAATGCAGTACATCAATTTCTAGCAATTTTCAAAACAGTGAATAAAGGAATTGCTTGAGCACAATGTCTGGCATAGAATAATCACTTAATATCTACTAGGAAAATAAAATTGAGACTCAGCTCAAATGTCACCTCCAGGAAGACATCCACAGAACCCCTAAGTATGTGCTCTTCCTATATATTTCTAAAGCATCCTTGCCTTGGTTCTGATAATAAAAATATGAGGGTGTGTGTGTCTCTCTCTTCCACTACTCATCAGGACTTAGGGTACAAAGGACTACATCTTTTTACTGTGGACACAGCACAGATAACACTAGGACTCACTTGATAAGTGCTTGTTTAACTAAACTAAATGAATAAATAATTGAACAATGGGCTAGATAAGTAAACATTACCTCTCCTAAATATATTTTTCTTAATTTTAAATGATAAGATGACATTCCACAGTTTTCCCATGAAGTCTCATGGTCAACATGTCTTTCTTCCTTACAAATTTTTAGTCACTTTGCCTATTTTCCTGGTATACTTTTCAAAGACAAAAATTATGTATTGAAGAAAGCACACATCACTCTCATGGCTTGAGGGCACACATAACTTTTGCATTAGAAGCCATTTGAAATAAGTAATATTTTACATATCAGAAGATCTAACACAACAAACCAACCCTGGCACCATAATAAACCTCTAAACAATCCATCCATAATGAGCTTGCAAATCCATCTCTAAAAAGCAAGTAGCTGGTAGGGAGAAGAGTTACCTGAATGTTATAAATGATTTTGAAAGAGAAATCCTGCTGATAATGTATCACTAATTGGTATTGACCTCTAGCAAAAACATGACTGAAGTTCCTGCCGTTAGCAGTCCATTAGTGATGGATTTACAAAACGATTTTGCCTCTTGGTACTTAAATTGTTATCTGTGTCTTAGAGCAGTGACTGTCTTGTAAAAAAAAAAAATCATATTGCTTAAGATTTATTAATTTCCTATGAAATTTTGTAGTATACAGGCATGTTCTAAGATAGATAATTTTTCTCTCTTTTTTTAGTGGTAATGGTGATGTGATATAAATAAAAGGACTGATTGATGAAATTCTGAGACAAGGAACAGAAATAAGCAAGGAGGATTTTCAATTTTTACTGAAATATGCAGGCGTGATAGAACTGAAACAATACGGTCTAGAATATAAGTTGGACGAGGGCAGGGATACAGCATGTCTGGGACTGATTTTACCCTAAAGCTAAAAAGTTATCCTGTTGTTTCACAGATGGTGACAGACAACACGAGACTCCTGGGTCAAAAACAAAGTATCTTATTCCACATGTAATTGCAACTAATGATGTTTATCAGGGTTTCAAAATGATAGAATGTAACACAGAGCAAATTTGAAGAATAAGGTCACTTAATACATTGTTCATATTATAAAGAAAAAGTATAACCAGTTTTAGATTTCCCAGAAAACTAAGAAATAAAACTTTTCCTGAAGCGTATTTTTCTTTCTAAATCCAATTAATGGTATTTGTTTAAATTTCCAAAGCTTCATCGGGTGTCGGGCAGATGGGAAGGGGGAGAAGGAGATGGGTATATACACACACCTAATGGGCGCGGTGTGCACCATCTGGGGGATGGACATGCTTGAAACTCTGACTCAGGCGGGACAAGGGCAATATACATAACCTAAACATTTGTACCCCCATAATATGCTGATATAAAATAAATAAATAAAATAAAAAAATTTCCAAAGCTAGTATCTTTTTTAAATATATATGACTCCAATACAAATTTTGGCTGCAATTTTTATGCCAATGCCACTTCTCTTATTAAACACCATAATTCTTACAAAATGATAATTTCACAAGTACATATATTATAACTATCAAATTGTGTGCGAAAGCAATATTCCAAATACCCAAAGAAACAATCTTTCCCTGCAAAGAGTCTACAAACTAAAGGATTTCCTAAAGAATGTCTAATGAAGTGTTTCTATTCCTGTGAAGTATAGTATTTTTCTTTTAGATCTCCTCATAGGTCAGAGATATTTGCGAAAGGAGAGAATCAGTCCAAAATACTCAGACTGATATTGGCAGCTCCAAACAGTGGTATTAGCCAAAGCTGCTAACATATCTATGAGCCATGTCTGTGTATATAGATATATGATCTCTCTCTCTCTCTTTTACCCTATATACCTGTATATTCTCAGATACTACAAGATGCATAGAAACAATCTCAAAGGATCTATGATTGCCTTTTATCTATGCTAGTCTCATGACATATGGGCTATTTGTTACAAGAAATATTTTCCCCAAAGCCAAATGTAACCTCAGGCTTGGACTGTAAAAAGGAGAAAGAAAGGTATAAAGAGATTTGTTTCTCTTCTACATTTTAGGAATTTATGTTCCTTTGCAGGAAAGTGGGGGGGCGGGAATGGGCAGCATAATGACTGTACTATATTTTATAAAAAGGAGATGTAACCTTTTCTATCTTTAAAGAGCATTACTTCTCAAAAAATTTTCATGTTTCCTATATCATGTGGAACAAACTAAAATTTCAAAGCTTGGTTCTTACTATTCTCTATTAACCAGTTTCTCTGACCTCCCTCTCATATATACAGTCTTAAATGACTCTAAATTCAATGTTTAAGTGATTTACATGAGCAAAATTTTCATCTCTGACACCTGCCAGGAACCAATTCACTCACCAAAGGGTCTCTTGAATTTTAGAGTTGGAAAAAAAAAAAGTGAGAAGCGGAATTAATTTAAGGCAGACCTTGCCCTGGTTTCCAGATTCCTGGCCTTTGATTAAGGATTCAGTGAGGATAACTCAAGGTATTTTTTGAGTATATAAATAATCTTAGTAGAGTTAAGGAACTATTATTATTCCCAGATGACAATGAATTTAATTACTTTCCTTTCACTGAAGTTACCCCTTTGTTTTTAGTAAGTCTTCAAAACTGAGAAAGACTGGAAGAGGTCATAGGTAACTTTGAGTGAAGAACTCTTGAGGGAGGGGAGGTGTGACTATTGACAATTCAGGGCTGCCTCAGGACAGCTCAGGGGTATTGGAGAAAGGTAAACTGGGGCATGGTGAGCCACTGTTACAGTCTAGTTTAAAACTGCATGCAACCTATTAATACAGCAATACATTTCCATTATTTATACATAAAATAAAGATATTGGTATACATGCTTAAAACTTTTAATGCTATAAGTGGGTGACCACATAAGTTTGGAAACCTACTAGTACACAAGAGGTGAAACTGCATATAAAAGCCAAACTCAGATAATTTTAAAAAGTTGCTTCTATGGGTGATGTTTTATTTGTATGCTCACCATATGCCAAGGACCATTCTAAGCGCTTTACAGGCATTAATTCATTGAATCTTCATACCCACAGGGTCATGGATAAATAGGTAGAACTACACCAATTTTATAAATGAAACTGAGCTCCAGAGAGGTGAAGTGATATACCCAGACCTTACAACTGGTAGGAGAGCAGCCTGATTCGAATACAGACGGTGTCAGTCCATAGCTCCAGCTGTTAATCTATACTTACTGCCTCCCTTTCTTAGTTCTGGAATGGCCAAATATTCTTTTTTCTTCTTTGTTCTTTCCCACCAACGCCTGCTCCCAGGACCCAAACTCTAGAATTAGGCAATGATAATCTCGCTGCATTATTAGGAAAACAGAGAAAGCAAGTTGCCTACATCTTAGAAACAGTTAGAGGAAGGACAAGTAAGCCCTTTATGCCTCTGCTGTTTTACCAGACTGCTAGTGGCCTGGAGCTATCATCCATCCTAATGACACAGGCTTTGGAGTCAGACACACCAGTAGGTTCACTGCTACCGTAGGTCAGCCACTTAACCCATTCCTTATCTGGAATCTGCTAGGGTCCTTGTGAAGCAGGGGTTATAGACACGAACTCTGGAGCCAAAGCACTTAGTTCATATCCTGGGTCTGTCATTTACTCGCTGTGTGACCTTGGACAAATTACTTAATCTTTCTTTGCTTCGATTGCCTCACACGTAAAATGGTTTTAATAATAATACTGATTGCATAGTGCTACTCTGAGGATTAAATATTTGTAAAACATTAAAAAATGCTTGGCACGTGGTAATTACTGTTTGTTAAATAAAAATAAAGAAATCAACAAATCATTCATTTAATTTGAATTCACATAGATCATTTATACAAAGCAGGAGAGTGCCTGACCCAGAGCAATCAATGTGTTAACTATTTATTGGTAGTGACTAGCCCCATATGATAAGGGTTTTGAAACTAAAATGCTTCATTCTTCAAATGTATAGTATTCTGGAGTTTAAATACTTTTTTTGGTTCTCATATTCATTTTCAGCACATAAAAGTAATGGACATTGAATATCTGACTTACGCAACTGACAGGCAATTGGCATACGTATCAGGAATTACGCTACGTCCTAGGGTTCTAATTGCGAATGGGAGACAAAATGTACCTGTACGAGATGCTTAGTCGAAGAAGGATATTTTAATTTTGATTTTGTGGAGGAGGAAATGAGGCTCAGAGTGCTTCTCTTGCAAGGGCACGGACCTGGTACACGAGACTCACGTTGCACTCCGCCCGGCTTCACGGCGACGCCCTTTCCATCTCCTCGTCTGCTGCTTCTCCTCAGGTGTCAGAATATTGACTTTGTCACTCTCAGTTTTGTTCTTTCCTTGCTGTTGGGTATGGCAACTCCTGCCTATGTTTCAAAATTATAGGATTTAAAGGGCACCTTTCTTTTGACGTGTTCCCTTTAAACAGATTTATATTTATCCACCCATTCATTCTTTTCTTTACTCGCCCGTATGTATCACTGTTCACCTTGTGGCCAGACCACCAAGATATGAAGACATGGTCAGTGTTCATTATTCATAGACTTTAAATTCATTTGTAAGCCCAAATCAATACTCATTCACAGACGTTGCAGACCAGTAAAAAAATTTGAGTTGCCTCATGTGGCTGTTCTCGGCTGACGCTAAACAAGGTGACTTTGCCTTCTTGTTTTAGATAAACAAGTGTCCTTTACGTGCATGTGTAGTGCCACGTTACTTGTATCTTTTGTGCCTTTTGTTGGTGATTTCCCTGTTTGCAAAGGCCCCCCAGCACAGTGCCGAAGTGCTATCTAGTTTTCCTAAGTACAAGAAGGCTGTGATGTGCCTTACGGAGAAAATATGTGATAAGATATGCTTTGCTCAGCATAAGTTACAAAGCTGGTGGTCACAGTTTAATGTTAATCAATCAATAATACATGTTAGATAAGGTGTCTTTATACAGAGACAAACAAGATTATGTATTGATTGGAGGATGAAGATGTTGTGAATGGAGGCTCGCAGATACCTAACCCTCTATTTCCCCCAGGAGCAGTGGCTCAGTGTTCACTAATTCGTGTTCCCTGTAACCTTACAGAACACAACAACCATGAGTAATGAGAATCGACTGTACTTTTTCTCTGTCATGGGACATTTTTCTAATGATCGATGAGCAAAGTTCATGAATAGAAAGCTGACAAAAATAGTATTCAAATACTTAAAATATATTAGAAACAATTCAATTTCACTAGTAATCAAAGAAATAAAAATCAAAATAATAACAAAGTATAATTTTCCCATCTAATTAGTAAATAATGCAAAATTATAATAATCTTCAGTTGTGGCAAGAGTACAAAGAAATAGGTAGTTTGCTACCTTACTGGTTGGTATATAAATTATTACAACATTTTCAGAAAGCAATTTCTCAATGTGTACCAAGAACCTTAGAAAATCTTCATCGTTTTTGAATAAATAATTCTGAATTTTGCAATAAATCTGAATTTCTAATTAGGATCTAATTAGAAATTTACAAGATGATTTAGGTCAAAACATGTTCATCATTCAGTTATACATAATAATTTTCATAAAAATTGAAAAACCATCTAAATGCTTGACATCATAGAAATAGGTAAAATGGCTTTCTCTCTCTATTATATATATGGGAAATTTTTATAGCCAATAAAAATTAATATGATTTTACAGATATTTTAACAATATTAGAAAATGCCTGATAATGGCATATTAGAAAAAATATTTAATAATATGTAGCAACTACATATTATAATAATACATTTTTAAAATACTAGGACAATACACCACAATGCTGAGATTGGTTGTCTTGGGGTGATAAATTTCTTTCTTTACACTGTTTTGAACTTTACAACTTTCATAGAATGAACATCACAAAAAGTAGATTTACAGAGACTATAAATTCTCCATTTTGTACTCTAAGAAACACTTCTACTATAGCTTTCTGATTTCAAGACAATAAAACTGTTTAATGCATTCATGAAATGGCATTACTATAAATGAGTCATCTTCTACCCTAGCAATTATGACCATGTGTTTTACATTTTCAAAATTCCATTAAGCACAAGCACTAGTACTTATTCATAGAAATCCATAAAGTATGTTCAAGAGCAGAAATAATAATTATGAATGTGACATTTCCTTCCTGTCCCATTCATGACCAGCTGTGAGTACTAATCCCACCTAATTGTGAGCCAATGATAATGAACCTGAAAATACATTAATAGCTCCATCTCCATTAGAGATTCCAGGTATACAATTAGTCTGTTTCTCCATCTCAGGGCACACTCGCCCCTGCTGGGTAGTAGTGTTTCTACCAAATCTCTGCGTAAAGACCCAGTTTTATGTAGTCTCATTCTTGCTTCTAGATTCACATTCCATTTCCCTATTAGAACTTGAGTTTTCCCAGTGGCAGCCCTAATCTCGTTTAGTTCTTTCCTCCTATTCAGGACTTAGGCTTGTTTTTTTAAACTTCAGGCTCTTCTCTGAGTTCTGTTGAAGATTCAGCCCTGTTGAATCCACCTATTAATTAATAGAATCACAGTTCTGTGACTTGCCTATTGCTGTGGTCCAACAATACCTTCTGCCATGCCTTGTGCCAATACATAGAAAGAAATTTTAGCTAAAAACAAAACAAACAAAACCTGGCCTGCATCAGAACTGAGGATGCCACGACACCTGTGGTATCGTGAATGGGTCTGTTGATTGTCTTCCGTAGTGGTCGACCCTACCACCCAGCAACTGCCCTCAGTCTCAAGCCATCGGTCATAAACCAAATCTATGTGCTTTGCTCCAACATTGGTAAAAATCAGAAGAATGAGAACTATTGCTTAATACTCTAATACCCTAATTATTTAAAAAATAATAAAAATAAAGCTGCATTAGCATGATGGAATTTTGAAATGGGTAGAAAGAAATCCATATTTTTTCTAGAATTAAGTTCTCTTAGAATAAAAATATGACATATATACAGATATCACATACATATGTTTTTACAATTATGATAAGCTTATCAGTTGATTTGCTTATTTGGTTCCAGTGAAGCCAAGGTTATACATGATGATAGTGATCACTTCTCCTTTCTTACATATTGATGTTATTGGTTATGAAAACTAAAAGAGAGATGATGGATTAGAATAACACAAATACATTAATATTACTGGAAAACATCTTTAGACACATGCCTTATAGATGGAGTTAGAACCGTTATCCCAAGCATAGATCTCTAAAAACACACACATCATCTTCCTATGTTACTCACTCCAAGAGTTCCTTATCTATACACTTTTAATATATCCATTCAATCATGTAACCAATTATGCATGCATGCATTCTCATTCATTTATTCAATGAATAAATATACATTAAGTACCTAGAACCCAGGAAATTTCTAAATAGCTTCCGCTTAAGTTGCCAATCTGTTTATAGATGAGTTTGTCACTGGTCACAACTATAATAATAAGATGAAGGAAGTTCACTTGTGCCAATGGAAGACATTGTTTCTCGTAGTGTTAATAGGAATACTATTAGAACAGTATTGTGTTTATGTAAGTTCAGGAAACTGGATTACAACAATAAACATGTTTCTTCACCCTTGGGTCTACCACTTACCATGATGTGTTTAGATATGTGAGCTTGGAAGGCGAAGCTAGCGGAAATGAAGAGCTCTGCACCATAGCAGGAGATGACTTTACAACTCTGGGGATGGGAGGAGCAATTTAGGAGGAAAAGAAAGAATGGGTACGGAGTGAGGAAGAGTAGAGCCAAAGAGATGGAGGAAGGTTGCACATTTTGTCATGCAGTGACTACCTGTGACTCTGATATAGATGTTTAATTGTATAGAATCATGTAATTCTGGCCTGTGGACCTGGTGAGCTGCACCGGACCATGACTAATCTGTCTACACACCTACTGCCCTCTTAACACGAAGACCAAACCAGTCTACACTAGTTTTACGACCCGATAAGACACTGTCTCTAGACAAGGCAATATTGTATCATATGTAAGCAATATAATAAGTAAAATCAGGGAATCAAAATTGTATTTGACTTGTGTGCACGTACATTCTATGATGTCATGTTCTTACTGAACACAAATTGTCCTGTTTCTTTCTCATTTACTCTCTCCAAATACCAACCTCTTTATTAAAACACTTGATTATTCCAGAGAATATAGTCTCAGATGTGTCTCTGAGAATGAGACTAAGGTTTCCCATAACTTTGCAATTTCAAGTTTTCATTTAAAATTCCTTCTTTTCCTGGGGGGGAAAAATGGAGACAGGCTTTTGTTAGCAAGATGAATACAATTGTCCTGTGTAGTGTTGAGGTACATTTCTGATAGATATTGAGAGAAAAGAATGAATTTTGTCCAGATTTTGCTCACTCATCTTCACTATCATCACAGTCTGCTTTTCAAACAGAAAGGAAGAGGATGGCCTCACACGCACCCCAGGGGCGCAGCCGGCCGCAGCTTTGGCAGCTCTCCCACTTATCAGATCTGCTGCTGCGGGCCTCTCAGTGTGTGCAGCAATTCACAGGGGGAGAGCAATCAGCTCCCTTGGCTGAGAACACCAGGACAGGAGCCCCAGGCTGGCTCCTCCCCCAGCTCCAGCATGAGTCTGGGGGGAGGACTCTCCTCAGGACTGCATGGCTGATTCAATAGCCTGCTGGGCCTAGAATGCATCAGGGGCTGTTAAGCACTTTGGGAGGACGGATGTGAATAACACATGCTCCTTCCTGGCCGAGGTTGCCAATAAAGTACAAAACATAGATGCACATCAGATAGCAAGGCGACCACACAGTGTTAGAAAGGCTTTCCTCCACAGCATGTATCAGAGTGCTTTCTAGACACTGGAGTGTAATTATTGTCACCTACGGGTAAGTTTCTTCACTTGGTTGTGAGCAAGGAACGTATTCCACTGGTCTTTATGTTCCCAGCACCTAGCACGGGGCCTGGGCTACCTCCTGTCACGCAACTTTCCACTCACGTCTTTTCCTCTCAGAAGCTGTCTCCAACTTCCCTGTCTAGAATAGTCACTCATCCATCACTCTCTATTTTCTTTCTTTCCTTTATATTTCTTCAGAGACCAGATCACTACCAGATGTTATGCACTTGTCTGTCTATTATCCATTTTGACCATTAGCATATAAGTTTTGTAAGAGCAGGGCCCTTGTCAGTCTTGTTCACCACCGTATACTTAGTGCCTAGAACATTGTCTGATAGACTAGATGCTCAATATGTTTTTCAACTAATGTTTTATAATAATATTCTATGAATAAATACTTGTAGAATGAATGAATTAGTTTAATAATGTATGTAGGGAGTGCTATGAAAACCCAATGAAGAAATTAATCTTGGCTACTGAAGAATAAGAAGAGGCTTTGTGGGGCAGGGCCTTGGAAGTGTGGATAGGATTTCAACAGTTCTGGAAAGTACCTAGAGGTTGCAAGAAGCAGAACATATTCAGGAAACCACAAATAATGGGAGTTTGCAGAGGAGGTGCTATTTATACTTCAGTTACTAGTTATTTTTAACAGATATTTATTGAGCACCTACTATGTGCCAGGCACTGTTCTCAGCACTGAGAAAATGAACAAAGAGGGAAGACACAGCCCTACTTTTCAATATGTAAGACACGAATAGGCTAGTGTGGTTTCAAGCTTGAATCTTGGGATGAGGAGACTGGATTTTATTCTATACTCAGTGGGGAGTCTTGGAAAGCTTGTGAGCTTGTAGATTGAAGTTATTATGTGGAAAACAAAAAAAGGCATTAGAATGTTGAACAAAGCAAGACTAAAGAAGCTAGAATTTTCAGAAGAGATGGCTTTCCTTTTGTCATTAAAAAGTACCTAAATATTCTCCATGCAGGTTCATAAGGAATCCTAGAAAAATAACAGAATCAGACTATTATCAATGCCAGATGGGCTTTGAGGCTTCACAATAGGCCGTTACTTTCCTTCTTAGGGATACAGACTCAAAAATCTGCTTACTCCAGGAGGTTAGTGATGGATATTTCAACATAGTTACAGGTGATTTAAGTGACAGACACAATAAAAGATGGTCTCGGCTACCTTCCTTTTTACAATATTATTGCATTATCAAGTCCTTTGGAATAGAGTGTCACTAGATTTAAATCACTTGAATTGGTATTATCAAGTAACAACTTGGATAAATGTTTTAAGAGATATTAAATAAGCTTAACTGCACAATCAGTGTCTGGTTAACTCAGATGGTTCTTTTGCTAAGTTTAAGGTGACAAGAATACTGCATTTGCATTAAATATCACATGAGAAAATGTTCAAATAATACAGAATGTATCAAAAAAGGGAAGGTAATATTTTGACATGTCTACCATAGTGCTAAGTGTTTTTCAGATTTTATAATTTTGCAATAGCCCCATAAATGATATAAAGGGTTTTTCTATTTTGGAGATAGGAAACAAAAATTGATAGCTGGTAAGTCACTTAGCCCAAGTTGTTTCAACTAAACTTGATAGTGCAAAGCTCTGAAAAAAGACATGGGTGAATCATGAGAGATGCCATAATTATTGAAAATATCCCATGAAAAAACATTTAATTCTTTTTAATGAAGCAAAATAAAATATTCTTATGGAGAATTCATGTAAACATGAATGGTTACATTTGTTGATTTTGAGGTTTAGATTTATAAAATATTAACTGTAAAGCTGTGAAGTTTCATTGCAGGGATAGACTGTTAATGGGAAGAGAAAACAACATGTGGTTTCTCTTATTATTTCACTTTTATTTTTCTTAGAATGACAGACTTGTGATATTGACAAGAAAACAAAAAGAATATTTTTTCACTCAATTCAGAATTAATACCTAGGCTATCTTCTAAGCACTCATAAAATGCTTAATGGTGTTCTATTATCTTTAGTATAATCATGGTCATATTGCATTATCATTTCTAGGCCTGGTCACGCAGCACAGAAATTATGGACATATCACAAGCAAGTCTTGAATCAGTTGTTGCTTTAAATGCCAAAAGTATTCGATCCTATCCCTTTGAAACAGGTTCACACATATTTTATTGCAAGTGCCAACAAAGCTTTTCTTTAAAGGGCCAGATATTAACCATTTTGGCTTTCTGAGCCATTGAATCCCCTGCAACTATTCAACTCTGCCCTTACAGTACTAAAGTGGGCACTGACAATAGGTAAATAAATGAGTGGTTGTGTTCTAATAAAACTTTATTTATAACAAGTGTAACAGGATGGGTTTAGCCTGTAATGGTTGTAGTTTGCTACTCCTGATTTATATAATAGATACAGCTATAAAAGTATAATTTAAACATAGTGACAGATTCTGATTGTTTAATTACTAATTTTTGTAACTTATCTGTTTTCAACTCTGCTTCTTCTACTAGATTGAGGTCTTTTGGGGCATGGAGTGTATCTTCCTTTTTCTCTATATCCCTAATGCAGGACACCTGGGCAGTTGCCAAGGGCTACTATAAGGGCATCCATAAGGGGTTACAGAATATCAATGGAATAAATAAAACATATGTGTTAGTAAAGCTGGATTTCTACAGAAGACAGGCAACTTGTAAATTTATCTTGTTCCCACCAAAGAAAACAGCTCTCTTGAGTGAGAATATAAAAAAGCCTTCACTGGTACCACTCATCTCTGCTGAGGGTACTGGCGGCAGGCACATCAAGCTACCCCTTGTAATTTACAAGCAGAGCCAATTTCCTACACACACGCTGGCCCCAGCCCCTAGTTAGTTGCCTGAAGTGGCAGTCACTGGGAGCTGAAATTCTGAAACTGTGTAACACATGGCATAATTGCTGTTTACGAGGAACGAGTGATTTATTTTATCATCTAAATTTAAAACCCTCTAATAAGCTTCCTCAGAAGTTATCTGGCTCAGAAAATTGCAATAGCAAGGCAATTATGATTACGTTATAATGTTATATGATGTTTAGTGCAGGTAATAAATCTCTTATTTTGAACATAATGAAAAAGGTACCCAAATAATTGAAAACCCTACCCCTAATAAGAAAATGTTAAACAAATAATTAGCTTCCCTGGGGTATTCATGTGTCTCTGTATGTCTCTTGGTAGGCTTTTAACAAATGTTTTTTTGAATGAATGAAGGCGATAGGCCTTTGCTCCCCCAGCTCTGAAGAATCCAAGAGCTGACTTTGAGCATGTTGAATATCATCAATTTTATGATATGAGAAATAAAAAAATTTCTGATAAAATTCCCACTATAGGGTGGCTGTACAAGGTCAGCGTTTCCTAAAATGGTGTTGAAATTCACTGTGAATGAGCGCGATATCCACGTACAAGGTAAGTGTAAAATGACTACTTCGTTTTTCATCTGATAACCTGGCAAGAAGGAGACACAGGATGGATCAGTGCAGATTTGGAGAGGATCCTGGAGACCCAGGCTGCAGAGGTTGTGACTGTCCCGCTGAAGGAACAAAGGCCCAGGCAGGCTGTCATGGGTACCCAATATGTGTCCCCGACTCACTGCAGTTAGTGCCAGGGGGAGGTTGGGGGATAAGAAACAGGAAAAACTATGGTGGGTTTCAAAGAGCTATCAAAGAGAAGGCGTTATAAATGGCTACCAGCACAAGAAAAGAAGGAAAGGCAATAAAGCAGGGGAAATAAATAAAAAGTTGAAGAAAAGGGAGTGAGACTTAGGTGTAGAAGAAATAAAAATGGCAATTCTAAATGCTGTCTTGGTAGAAAACAAAAAGACCAATTCAAAATACATATACATGCGTTTAGGATTAATTCACTGTTCACTAAGAACACTAGAATGTAGTTTTTCAGGCAGGAAAGGAGACAAAAAAAGGAGCTTTTTTTATTTCTGCCAAAATCAAAGAACAGGCAGCCTTGGATGATGCACCCTAGGTCTTATTTTAGTCTACATACAGATAGGATGATTAAGCTTTTGTGTAGTCTGTTGAGAGTCTTTGAAAGAAAGCTTGTTTTAAACAATCAAATTCACCGAAGTACAAAAGAAAACACTGCAACCTTTCTTTTAAATGGTTAGAACTGAGCCACAGGAAATCGGCTTGGGGTTCTCTAGATCTGAAAGGAGGAATGGCTTGCTGAATGCACAGGCAGGGCAGCCGGAAATAAAAGAGAGGATCAATGAAAAGTAGAGTGCAAAATGAAGAGAAATAAAAATGAAAACTTTTAAAGGGAAAAGAGAGAGGGGGATTGAATAGGATTACTGCTAGGCCACTGCTTTAGATTTTCACAAACAGTAATTTGAAAGTTCTGGAGTTTAATATTTATTAATAGGATGTCTGAATCAAACATGTCACGATATTTTCATTTCTCAATTGTTAGAATATTTCATGAATGACCCCAAAGGGAGAAGATCTCACTCTGCCTCTGATTTTGACCTCTCTCCTGACATGACAAGTAACCAAATGACCTTGGACAAGTCACATACTAGGGATGCTCCAGCTGTTTCACAGAAAAGGGAGAATCATAAGTGCACTCCCGAATTCATAGCATTTTCGAGAAAAGTCGTGGGAGCTTTACCTACATGAATGAGACGCATGAACAAGGGCATGAGCAAGCATAGCTACTTCATGTGAAATGAGTGTACGAGAGTTCCAGGGCTATGGAACCTGCTGTTGTAGTATATTATTTAATGAGGCAGGAAGAGGCAAATAGTGAGTACACACTGTCGTCCTCTCTTTGTCCCCAGAACCCGAAGCATGAAGGGAGGAGGAGTGTCAGAACAACTTGGTGAAAGCCAAAAGAAGTAGAGCACAGACTATTTCCTCTGAGCCAGGTGTCAGAGATGATCATCATAAAGTTCTCAAACTTTACATCAGAATCACCTGGCAGCAGTCACGTGCTAGGAAATGTTTAACAAATGGCTCTTCCCCTGATTTGTAGTGTTTGCCAATTTCTGTAGTGTAAATATTCCTGCCCTGACCAATTTCAAGCTACCGACATAGAATCATTAAACACGATTTGAGGAAGAGATAAAGAGCTTGTACCAGCTGGTTCCAATATTTACGTCCTGAAGGGCTTGTTTTGGGTCCCCATCCCTAGTGATTCTGATTTAGTAGTTCCCACATGATGCTGATGCTTCTAATTTAAGGCCCGCACTTTGAGGACCACTAGTCTATGAAGAGAAGCTTTGAGGATAATAAGTACAGAAATAAATTTAAAAACCATGGCACATTGGTCTGCAAAAGAGGACAAGAGAAGCAGAAAAAGGGAAGGAAAGGTATAAAACGGTGTATTAACACAGAGTAGATCTGAAAGAAGAGTGTGTTTGTGGTTGAGGGTGCAAGGTCTCTGTAGGGCTCATTTGTAAGGAGAATATACTAGACAAGAATAAACAATCAAGTAAAGGGCTTGGATTTGATCTGGTATAAAGTGATACCAGAGTAGAATTGCTAGAACAATTTTGTGGCAATCCCACTGAGCAGGCTGGGGATCAAAACTGCCCATGTTCTTCAGGAATTCAACAATGGCTTCAAGAGACTTTTTTGTTTGCTTTAGAAAACATTCAGAAGCATTAACAGCTCCAGTACAACTTGCTGGGATATGGAGAGTAGGGAACTGGAGAGAGAATAGGTCTATCGAAGAATGGGTTCAAGCAGCAGCTTTCCATTTATTGACTGTGTACTGTGGGAGGGAGTTCTCTGAGCATAGTTCTTCATCCATGAATGAGAGAAAGGTATGCCCGGACCACATCTCTGGGTGGTAAGGAGCAAATAAGGACATCTGTTCAACCATAATGGGTGGGGGAGTCACTTAGGTAAAATAGGGTCACATGGCAAAAGGATGAAGTGTTATTTGTGGAACCGAGTATTCTTTTAGGTAGAAAGGGGCTATATCTAACACAAAAACATGGTTTGCATGTAGCTCAAGCAATTAGAGCAATGTGGGAGGGAGAAGAGGGGTTGCAAAGAGAAGCGAGTATCAGTGCATTCTTTTAAAAGAGGCAGAAAAAGCTATTTCTAGCAGATTACCACAAATCATTTCTCAGTAAAGGTAAGCTATGCCTACTTCAAGAGCCCAGAATGAAAGAGGAAAGAATTCAGGAAAGCTGTCTATAGCTGCAATATAACAGAAAGAGTAGCCAGTGCAAAAGACCTTCCAAGGGAAATGACAAAGTATTTCAGGTAATGGAAAGAAAAACAAGAAAAAGAAAACAAACTATCCAGCCTAGACCATAGGAAATAAAGAAAATGGCAGAGAAATTTTTGTAGATGCTACAGAGAAGAGATGGGGTGGGCATGCTTCACAGGTGAAGGACGTCTCAGGCCAGAAAGAGAAGGGGAATATTAAGTGGGGTTAATAAACCTGGTTATACAGCCTCCCACAAAGTCTCTGTAGTCAAATATTGAACAGGAAGAAGAGGACTCATTAATAGAAAGTCTAAGATTCTTTTTCAGACAAAAGAAAATAGTCAAATGGGAAGTGAAGAAGTTCAAAGGAAGCCACGAAGAACTAACCTTCCTCTAAGTAAATAAAAGCACAAAGCCAGAATAAACAACATGTATCCCATGAGAAAGAAGGCGGCCAGGACACAGCCTGCACGATGGTGAAGAATACAATTAGAGAAAGGAGAAAAGAATCTGTTCGTTGTGTTCTTGGGGAAAACGGATATAATTGAGGGCAAGGAAAACCAAAGGCGGGCACGTGCATTTTCCCTGGTTTGGGAAGAATATAAGTAACTTTATCCTTATGTTAAAAAGCATGCAAGGATCAAGAGCTTTCACTATGAGAAAGGTTGGTCCACACCGAGGTGAAGGCACTTCTCTCCCCTGGATGCCAAGAGGAGAGAGCAGCGGCTGTGAAAGGTGGTAGAACACTAGGCATTGGTGACAGGCAGCCCAGACTGACCTGCTGAGGAGGGTGGCGAAAGAAACTGCGTGTCATAGCAATGAGGCTGAACAGTGAGCTTTTGGATGTGCTCAGCTCTTAAACACCTAACTCACGCTTAGGACAAAGAAATGCTGAGTGTTAGCAATACTTTGAAGGGGGAAACATGTCATGTACCTGCAACACACCAATCCGTATACACTGTAAGAGTTAACTTGTTACAAGCTTTTGAGTTAGTTACTATTAAATACAGCTTTTGGACCTCTGTACTTCTCTTCTTGTCTGGAATATTCTTACCCCAGATATCCATGTGGCTGCCTCCCTTCCTTCACTCCGGTCTCTGCTTAAGTTTCATCTTGGTGGAAAGTCTTTTCTCACCCTCCTTTCTTTCACTCTCTCCTCTTCACGATTTCATTTTTCTTTAGAGCACTTAAATGCATATATTTGTTACTTAACTCCCTATTAAAATGCTGATTCCTTGAGAACAGGGTAGTGTCCGATTTATTCTCTGCGATATCCCCAATGCCTAGAACTATGCTTGGCACATAGGAAGTGCTCAGTAAATACTTATTGAATGCAAAAGTGGATCACTAGCCCCATTTTGCAGATGAGGAAATGAATCTAGAAATCTAATGACCTGCCGAGGACACAATCAACATGATGGAGTCAGGATTTGAAATTGGATCTTCTGGACTGTCATGCTGTTTCCATCGTTCTGCGTGACTTCTCTAAAAATATAACGTGACAAGTATGTCTGAAGGGCAGTGTGACATAGCGCTGCCTTCAGAGTCAGACTGGGATTTCAATCCTGGCTCAGCTGCTATTAATATTTTGCTTCCCACCTTCTTTGGGCTTTGTAACTTCTCTATGCTTGCTTCCTCTTTGTGAAATGAGAATGTCTACCTCGCTGGGTTGTAGAGATTAACGAGTATGACATCTGGCACCTAAGAGAACCCTAGTGACTGGCAGCTGTGCCTACTGGAGCAGAAGAATACATAAAGAAATGAGGTGATAGGAGGGAGGAGGAAATAGGGAGAGGCAGGGGAAGGAAGGGTGAGAACCTCAGTGTGCTTTTTGCTTTCCTCGTGGACTGTAGGATAAAACGAAGGCCTCTCGGTTAAGAGAAGAAAACGCATGCAGCTTTGTGTAGACGGAGGACCGCTCAGGGGGAATTTATGAGGTGCCAGTGAACAATGGATGAGAGCAGATGGCCAGCAAGGGACTGTGTAGGTACCAGGAGACCTCAAAATGGACAAACCCACAGGACATTTGTAGTAATTTAAATCCCTGAAAGTGAGGAAATTGTGAGCTTACATCAAAGAAAAGAAAATACTGACTTAAGAGAATGTTTCAGGAAGAAAAAATACTGGCCTGGTGGAAGCTCTCTGGTACGTCGACCGAGCAGGCACGAAGCCTTTGTCCATTCCCTTCAGGGGATCACATGGAACCAGGGTGGGGTGCATATATCTAAAAGCTGAGCCTGTGTTTTGATAAAGATGATTTTACCCGTAGCTTCAAAATGTATGTAAAAAAGCTTAAATAAAAATATTAAATAATATTCCTTTATAAAAAAGCCCAAATTATATAAAGACTCTTTTCCTTCCTTCTCCCCCAAATTCTAGAATGCAAAGTGGCCAGGACTCCTTTTTTATTAGTTGTAGGGGCGGGGAGCAATAAGAGAAAGCTCCAGGGAAGGATGGAGAAATGAAGCTGAAGGACTTCATGTGTGGCTATGACGAGAAAAGCCAGACAAGGAGATACTACTAGCTTTTGTGGAGAAAAGGAAGCCGGCAACCTCACTTGTGGTTGGTCTACAAAGGAAAGGAAGAGAGTTAGGAAAAGTAATGATGGGAGACAAAAAACCTAGACAACAGCCACCTGTTAATAGAATCCAAGTTTCAGGGGCAGAAATCCAGGAAGGAAAGAAAGGGACAATCAGCGACTGCACACCATCAAAATAGCTCGCAGCTGAAGACTTTGTTGCCTCGGGGTATAAAATATCAATATGTAAATGTACAAAAGCCGTCTGCAGTTGTCCCTCGGTATTCATGGGGGGTTAGTTCCAGGACTCCTGGTGGTATCAAAATCCACAGATGCTAGAGTCCCTGGTATAAAATGGCATAGTATTTGCATATAACCTACTAATGTACATCTCTCCTATATTTTAAATCATCTCATGACAACTTATAATGCCAAATACAATGTAAATACCATGTAAGTAGTTGTGACACTGTAATGTTTATATTGGCATTATTTTTATATTGTTATATTTTATTGTGATTATTTTTAATATTTTTGACCCAAGGTTGGTTGAATCTGTGAATGTGGAACTTGCTGTTATGGGGAGCTGACTGTCCATCAAAAAGCCTGGCTGTGGAGACTCTTCAGAAAGGTACAATTCCTAACAATATGATATCTAGGTTGCAGGAAAAGAAAGTGGTATGCACAAATGTAGATTGTAATAGAAACTAGTAGCTGTTTCTCCAATATCTTCACTTCTTCTCTAGTAATAGTTTTAAGCTAGTCACTCACCTTCCTTGCAGTTGGGTGAGATCCTGTGACTTGCTTCTGTTTAATGGATATGAGTAACAATAGTATATGGCAACTCTGAGTTTTGTTTTTAAAAAAACATATCTCTTTTCTCTATTTCTTTCTTACCCCTTACCCACTGGAGGAATGTGAACATGTTGTCAGGAACTCAATTAGCCAACCTCAAACATAGACAGAAATTGTATGTTAAAAAAGGTAGATCCACAAGATAGAAGTAAAATGAGTTCCCAAAGCCACTGAGCCTTCAGATCAGTGGTAGACTGCTTATGATTAGACCCATCTGTTGAGTGAAATAAACTTCTACTTTGTTTAAGCTACATAATATGTTTAAACACAAACCATATTCTATAATGTAGCTAAAGTTACTATTTTGTTACAGCAGCTGAACTAACACAGATACCAAAAAAGGTATTTAAATCTATACTTCTCTTTAGTATGTTATTTTTAAAGACATGGATATTTTAACTTTTATAAAAATATATACCCCAAGAAGTAATCTATCAAAAGATCTATAAAGCCAAATGAGAATTAGAGAGATTTAATTTCATAACAACAGGATGGAAAATATACTTATGAAAGAAGAAAAATGGTCTGCTAGAATTAAAAATATTTATTTGTAAGGAAGATGAAATTTCAAAATTCAAATTGAGAGATGCTCTTTTCTGATCACCATAGTAACTTTGGAAATTATTTTTTGATGTGGAAAATATGGGAGAAATACTGTAAGATGCCTTTGAGAAAGGAGATGTTTCAAAATAAAATAAAGAGACCTGCACAAAGAGGAAAGCTCTGCTTGCCTTTCAAGATTTGTGAGAGTGGGGAACGGTGTTAAATGATCTGAAGAAAATTCTCTAAATGGTAAAGCTGAATGCTCTGAAGAGCAAGATAAACATTCTCATCTGTAGAAACATTTAGTAGCACACATAGGTAGAAATATCAAGTGGAAAATCAAAACAACAAGAGACAAGAAGTAAATAAGGCCAAAGCAATAGAGGAAGGAAGATAAAGCATGTGTGTGAATGGCGTGTGTACACACACACACACACACACACGTGCATGCTGGCATGAAGACTAAAATGTGGTAAGACTGTTTAAAAGAGACTGTTTTTTTCCAATGGTACAAACTTATAAAGAACAAAAATTTAAAAAAAATAGGAGTAATAATGAGAACGTGAATTAATTCTCTTTAATAAAGTTTTTTTCTACAATTAAATAAAAACAAAATAGCTCAAATATTCCTTCCTCTGTAAGACTTTTGTGGTTTATATTCCTTTGATATAGTAATATTCTACCCCGTGTTGCTTCACACATTATTTCTCCGTATTTCTACTGATTCATTCTACGCCCCACTGGAAATTTTTTGTCTCTTTTCCCCAACAGTAAAACTAGGAGTTCCTTGAGGGTCAGGCCATGTTTTCTTTCTTTGAGCTGTGTCTTCCATTCTTAGCATAGCAAATGGAAGAACACTGGAGGAAAATTGTGCCTGCTGGGAGGACAGTCAGATGAAAAGCTAGAAAAGAAAGCCAGAGTTGGCATCCACGGTGTTTCAAAAAAAAAGGACTGAAGGAGGCAAGCAGAACACAAATAATAATATTTTGGTAGGATGCCTGCAATAAAAGCTGCCCAGAACAGCTGTGGTCAGACAAGACTCAACACAACAATGATCCAGGACTGCTTACCAAGAGCTGTTATTTGCTTAGTTTGAATTCTGACATCCAGCTTAAGATATATCATAATGTGACAATTTCCTTGTGTTTTTTATAATGGAGAAAGAAATTAAAAGAGGGTAAGAGAAGCCAGGTTACCTATATGGTGGTCATTTCTTTTGTAAGGTGTAATTTTGAAGAAAAGCATATTAGGAAGATAGCAGCTAAACAATTAGTTACATAAAAAGAATCAAATATAATTGTAATATTAAAATATATAAAGATAAAAATATAATTCAGCAATAGGAAACAAAGCTGGAGGCCACTTAATCCATAGGCAATATGACATTTTGGTTGTAGAAAAGGAAATGCAATGTAATATCCTACAGATAACTACAGTGGTAGTGGTGGGTTGGGCAAGTTAGTCTTTGGGCCTCTGTGTGGTACATGTGGGAGCCAGCAGTGGTTGCAGTGGCCCAGGTAGGCCATATTTTGGGTCTTTGGGTGGCACACATGGGTATGTAGTGGTCCTGTCACTGAAGTGGGTGGGGCTGCCACTAGAAGAGACAGCAGTATTAGCAGTGGCATCAGGGAGGTGTCTCTCAGGCTTGGCCCACCACCACCCCAACCAGCACCCACATACAACACTCATGGGCCTGAGAACCAATCCTCCCAGGTCCCGCTACTGTCATAGCCATGCCTATACATGCCACTCAGGGGCCTGAGGATCAGCTTGCCTGGCATTCTAGTCTTCAGCCAAACCTTACCACAACCTCCAGAAAAAACTGCATGCCAAACCACTGAGAAACTTGCAGACACTGCTGATGTTTATTAAGGTCAAAGAACTAATATTGGGACTATATACTATAGCACTCATCCAGAATCAAAGTCAAAGTATCCTACCCAATCAATGTTATAGATAGATCTACAGGAAGAAGTCTTTCCTATAATAGCTACTACATAAAATTACAAGAAGTGAATTTATACTAGATGCACAGATATCAACGTAAGAACACAAGAAACATGAAAAAGCAACACGACACTTCTAAAGAAACACAATAATTGTCCAGTAATAGACCCCACCTAAAAAGGAATTAAAAGTAATAATCTTAGGGAAATTGAATGAGAAACAAGAGAACACAGATAGACAATACAAAGAACGCAAAAAACCTAATTCATAATATGAATAAGAAATTTAACAAAGAGATAGATATCATAAAAAAGAACCAAACAAATCCTGAAACCAAAGAACTCAATGAATGGTATAAAATATACAATAGAGGGCATCAACAATAGACTGGATCAAGCAGAAGAAAGAATTTCTGAACATGAAGACAGGTCTTTTGAAATAACTAAGTCAGACAAAAAGAAAAAACAATAAAAAAGAATTAAGAAATTCTATGTGATATATGGGATATCATCAAGTGAACAAATATTCAAATTTTTGGAGTTTTAGAATAAGAAGAGATGGAAAAAGGCATAGAAAACCAATTTGATAAAATAATAGCTGAAAACTTCCTAAGTCTTGGAAGAGATAGATAGATAGACTTCCAGATATAGAAAGCTCAAATATCTTCAAATAGTTCAACCCAAAAAGATTCCCTTCAAGGATAGTCAAACTGTCTAACATCAAAGATAAAAAGAGAATTCTAAAAACAGTAAGAGAAAAGCATCAAGTCACATATCAGAAAATCCCCATCAGGCTAACAGAAGACTGCCTGGCAGAAACGTACAGGCCAGGAGAGAATGGGATCATTCATTTCAAATTGCTGAAAGAAAAATACTGCCAACTAAGAATACTATACCCAGCAAATATATCCTCTAGAAATGAAAGAGAAACAAAGTCTTTCCCAGACAAGCCAGAACTGAGGGAATTGATCACCACTAAACTGCCCCCCTCCCAAAATGCTTAAGAGAGTCCTACATCTGGAAGTGAAAGAATGATATCTACCATGATGAAAACATGCAAAAATATAAAACTCACTGGTAGAGCAGATACATAAATGAGAAACAGGAAGGAGTCAAATGTTATTACTATAGAAAACCACCAAATTGCAAGGATAAGCAATAACAGCGGAAGAAAGGAACAAAAGATAAACAAAAAATCAGAAACCAATTTAAAAAATGACAGGAGTAAGTACTCACTTATCAATTACAACCTTAAATGTAAATAGTTTAAATTCCCCAATCAAATGATATATACTGACTAACTGGATAAAAAAAATAAGACCCAACTATATGCTGTGTACAAGAAGCTCATTTCATCTATAAAGAAATGCACAGGCTGAAAGTGATGAGATAGGAAAAGATATTCCACACAAACAGAAAACAAAAGCATCCGGGAATAGCAATACTTGGGTCAGACAAAATAAACTTTCAGTCAAAAAAACAGAAAGAGACAAAGTCAGTCCCTATATAATGTTAAAGGGATTAATTCAGCAAGAGGATACAATACTTGTAAATAGATATGCACCCATCACAGAAGCACCCAGATATATAAAGCAAACAATATTAGTGCTAAAGAGAGAGACGGACACCAATGCAGTAAGAGTTGGGGACTTCAACACTCCATTTATAGCACTGGAGAGATCATGTAGATGTAAAATCAACAAAGAAACATTGAGTATAAATTGTCCCATAGACCAAATGGACCTAACAGACATTTAAAGAACATTTCATCTAACAGCTGCAGAATACACATTCTTTTCATTAGCACATGGAATATTCTCCAGGCTAGACCATATGGTAGGCCACAAAACAAATACAAACAAATGTAAAAAAAAATCTAAATCATATCAAGTATCTTCTCAGACCACAGTGGAATAAAACTAAAAACCAATAGCAGAAGAAACTCTAGAAACTGTACAAATACAGGAAAATTAAATAACATGTTCCTAACGACCATTGGATCAATGAAGAAATGAAGAAAAAAATTTCTTGAAACAAATGAAAATGGAAATACAACATACCAAAACCTATGGAATACAGAAAAAGCAACACTAAAAGAGAAATATATAGCAATAAATTTCTACATCTAAAAAGTAGAAAGATTTCAAATAAACAACTTCAAAATGTACTTCAAGGAATTAGAAAAGCAAGAACAAACCAAACCCAAAATTAGTAGAAGGAACGAAGTAAAAAAGATCAGAGCAGAACAAAATGGGAGAGACTAAAAAAATACAAAAATCAACAAAATGAAACATTGGATTTTTTGAAAAGATAAACAAAATAGACAAAGCATTAGCTAAACTAAAAAAACAAAGAGAGAAGACCCAAATAAATAAAATTCTAAACAAAAATAGAGACATTACAACTGATACCACAGAAATACTAATGATGAGTAGAACTATACTATACACTGATAATTTGGAAAACCAGAGAAAGCGGATACATTTCTGGACACATATAACCTACCAATATTGGACCAGGAAGAGACAGAAAACCTGAACAGACCAATAATAAGTAATGAGATTGAATCAGCAATAAAAAGTCTCCCAGCAACAATTTTAAAAAGCCCAGGACCAAATGATTTTGCTGCTGAAGTCTACCAAACTTTCAAAGAACTAACACCAGTTCTTCTCAAACTATCAAAAAAATTGAAGAGGAGGGAATTCTTCCTACTTCATTCTATATGTCCAGAATTACCCTGATATCAAAACCAAAAAGGACACAAGGAAAAAAAAGAAAACTACAGGACAACAACCCTGATGAACATAGATGCAAAAATCCCCAACGAAGTACTAGCAAACCAAATTTAACAACACATCAAAGAAATAATACACGATGATCAAATGATATTTATTCCAGGGTTGCAAGGATGGTTCAACATAGGTTAATCAATAAATGTGACACATTACATCAACAAACTAAAGGAAAAAAACCATATGTTCATCTCAACTGTATTTTCAGCTCAGAAAAGCAAAGCATTTGATAAAATTCAACATCCATTTATGATAAAACCCCCTCAACAAATTATGTATAGAAGGAAGATACCTGAACACAATAAAGGCCATATATGATAAACTCAAAACTAACATCAGACTGAATGAAGAAAAGCCAAATACCTTCCCACTAAGAACTGAAACAAGACAAGAATGACTGCTTTCACCAATTCTATTCAAATAGTACTGAATGTCCTAGCCAGAGCAGTTAGGCAAGAGAAAGAAATAAACAGCATCCAAACTGGAAAAGAGGAAGTCAAATTGTCCTTCTTTGCAGATGACGTGATCTTATATCTAGAAAAACCTAGAATCCACCAAAAAACTGTTAGAACCAATAAATGAATTCAGTAAAAATATAGGATACAAAGTCAACATACAAAAATCAGTAACATTTCTATACATCAATAATGAACTATCTGAAAAAGAAATCAAGAAAGCAATCCCTTTTACAATAGCTACAAAAATAAAATAAAATGCCTAGGAATAAATTTAACCAAGGAAGCAAAAGATGAAACAAATTAAAGAGGACACAAGAAAGTGGGAAGACATTCCAAGCTCATGGATTGGAAGAATTAATATTGTTAAAATGACCATCCTGCCCAAAGCAATCTACAGATTCAATACAATCACCACCAGAATACCAATGGCATTCTTCACAGAAATAGAAAAACAAGCCGTAAAATTCATACGGAACTATAAAAGACCCCAAGTAGCCAAAACAATACTGAGCAAACAGAACAATGCTGGAGGCATTACACTACCTGACTTCAAAATATACTACAAAGCTGTAGTAACCAAACAGCTTGATATTGACATAAAAACAGATATATAGACCAATGAAAGAGAATAAGGAACCCAGAAATAAATATAAATATTTTTAACAAAGGCATCAAGAATATACATTGGGAAAAGGATACCCTCTTCAATAAACAGTCCTAATCTATATGCAGAAAAAGAAAACTAGACCCCTATCTCTTACCACGTATAAAAATCAACTGAAAATGAATTAAAGTCTTAACCTTAAGGCCCCAAACTATAAAACTACTAGAGAAAAAGACAGGGGAAATGCTTCTGGACATTGGTCTAGGCAAAGATTTTATAAGTCAGAGTTTGAAAGCACAGGCAGCAAAAGCAAAAATAGACAAATGGGACTATGTCAAACTGAAGAGCTTCTGCACAGCAAAGAAAACAATCAGCATAGTGAAGAGACAATCTGCAGAATGGGAGAAAATATTTGCAAACTATTCATCTGACAAGGGACTAATATCCAGAATATAAGAGGAACTCAACAGAAAATAAACAAATAATCCATTTTAAAAACGATTGAAGTATCTGAATAGGTATTTTTCAAAAGAAGACATACAAATGGCCAACAAGTAAATAAAAACATGCTCAGCATCACTAATCATCAGGGAAATGCAAATCAAAATCACAACGAGGTATCACCTTACCTCAGAAGGGCTATCATCCAAAAGACAGAATATAACATATGCTGGTGAGGATGCAGAGAAAAGAGAACTCTTATACACTGTTGATAGGAATGTAAATTTGTACAGCCATTATGAAAAATAATACAGTGGTTTCTCAAAAAAACCCCTAAAATTAGAACTATTGCACAAGCCAGAAATCCCACTACTGGATATTTATTCAAAGAAAGGAAATCAGTTTATTGAAAAGATACCTGCACCCTGTGTTTATCGCAACTTTATTCACAAATGCCAAGATATGTAATCAACTTAATCGTCCATCAGCCAATAAATGGATGAGGAAAATGTAGTGTTTATATATACACAATGGAATACTATTCAGCCATAAAAATAATGAAATCCTGTCATTTACAGCAACATAGATGAGCCAGCAGGATAATGTTAGGTGAAATAAGTCAGGCATAGAAAGATAAATATTGCATGTTCTCACTCATACGTGGGAACTAAAATGAAATTGAGCTCATAGAAGTAGAGAGTAGAATTGCGGTTATTAAATGCTGAAATGGGAAGAGGGGAAGGGGGCATAGCGAGAGGTTGGTAAGTGGATACAAAGTTACAACCAGATAGGAAGATAAGTTTCAGTGTTCTGTAGTATTATAGGGTGAATAGGATTAACAATAATTTAGTGCATATTTTCAAAAGTTAGAAGAGAGGATTTTGAATGTTTACAATACAAAGAAATGATAAATGTTCAAAGTAATAAAAGCACTAATCACCCTAATTTGATCATTATACATTGTTACACATGTATCAAAAATCACTCTGTATCCCCAAAATATATACAATTATTATATGTCCACTAAAAATATAACAAAAACAATGGTTAAAATGTTAAATTTTGTTATATATATTTTACCATAATAAAAAATTTTTAGAAAATAATATACTTCAATTTCCAAGAGGGGGAAAAAAGACACTTATAGTTTTTCAAGCTTCCTATTGAATAGCACAGCAAAAATATCTGCCACCAGATATTGAAAAGTGACAGATGGAATATTTTTATTAGTATAGCATATGCAACTTTGGTCTGCGTAAAAAGATCATTGAGCACCACATACTTTGACCTGAGTTTTTCAGTTATTGTGTGTGATACATTGGTACATACTTATCTATCCTCTAGCCAGTTTTATAGTATTGAGGAATAGACATTGTAGCTGTCTGAGAATCAGGGGTGGCTGTGTCAATGGAAGAGAATGGAGCTGATCCAACAGTCAGCCTGGGGTTGAGCCTGACTTTGGCACTAAAATTCTAACTTGAAACTCAGATTGTAACTAACTGAGCTAATTGATCACAAATCAGACAGAAGTTTACAGCAAAAGAAGATAGGAAGCATTAAAAAATACAAGAAAATGCTGGATTATTTTTTTAAAATGGAAAATATCTATAAGACATTATCCAAATTCTTACAGTTTAAAGAATTTGTAATGAGCCAATATTTATAGAAATTAATAAAATGCCATATTTCAGTTAAGAAACACTATAATGTTGAACCTAGGGTATTCAAAAAATAAAAGTGAAGAAAAATTTTAAAGCATACACAAAAAACTGGTTTAAAATAAATATCATGGAGCTAACTCAATGGCATTCTCAGCAGTGTTTAACAACTGGCTCTCCACCCCCCAAATGAATACATTTATTACAAATTTTATTTATATAAAGAATGTATATCACACAATTTACAAGTAATAATAAGATATAAATACTTTTTATTGTAATTCCATGCAATAAATTGATCCTCAGAAAATAATTCTACACTTTGTTTGGAACCAGAAAAGAGCCCAAATAGCGAAATCAATCCTAAGCAAAAAGAACAAAGCCAGAGGCATCACATTACCAGACTTCAAACCCTACCACAAAGCTACAGTAACCAAAACAGCGTAG
>CAUYRT010076585.1:0-20497 GCA_963574885.1 Lepilemur ruficaudatus
AAAAAAAAAAAAAAAAAAAAAAAAAAAAGTATTTGAATTTTTTTTAAATCAAATTTTAATATTGTTGTGTAGAGACAAACCATCCTGAACGTGCCTGGTCTTGTCTGATCTTGGAAGCTAAGCAGGGTTGGGAGTGATTAGTGCATGGATGGGAGATTATTAATGTTGTTAATTAAGATGTATAATAATGCCAGGAAATAACGTAAATAAAAATAACCGCATTAACAGTATGAAATTCTAGTCTTCTTTAACCATCAAAAGGTTTTTTTCCCATTTTTGACAACAGCACATCAGTCCTCATGTTCCTTCACTTGCACAGATTCATGGGGAAACTCTAAAGTCCTGCAGGCTCATATATCCATGGGAAGGGCCCCAGCTCGATCATATTGCCCAGAGCTGGGCCCTTTTCCCATCCTTGCTGCTGCTACCATAGCCCCTTCTCATTTGGTGGCTGAGTCTGGATCTTGCTGGGGTGTATTCTCTTCTGGGAGAGTCAGCCTGTGATGACTGTCTCCTCTGTGTTAGAAAGCATTTGTAGGAAATCCTAACCTGTCTTAACAGTGAGGCATGGAACAAACAATTAGAAGAGATGTGAGCACTATTTTGTAAATGTTCACTCTCCCAAAGAATGTGTTCGTTTTGCCTCGGCAATCCAGTCTGTGATATATGCATAGCATTTGCCAAGTCCTTCTACTTTTTCGTAATGATTGCCAAATCTTCCTTTTCATTTAATTTTGTATTTAAATTCACTTTTTTGATTGTCCTACTAGTTATCCAAGTAGAGAGAATAGTTCCTGTTACCTAGCTTAAAGAACTAGCAATTCATAGCTAACCTAGTTTTATCTGTATGTAATCTACTACCTCCTTATCAGATTATTTTGAAGCCAGTCTCAGACATTTTATCATTTCATCCATAAATACTTCATTATCTCTAAAACTAAGGCCTTCTTTTTATAGTCATAATCATAATACCATTATAGTACTCCAAAATTAAACAATTAATTCCTTAAGGGCATTAAATATCCAGTCAGTGTTCAAATTTCCCTAATTACTTCAAAGTCTGTAGTGAGAATATGTGTTTTTATAGGTTGTTTAAGTCAGAATGCAGATAAGGTCCATATTATGCAAATAGCTGTTGTGATTCTTAAATCTCTTTAAATCTGTAGTTTCCCTTCCATTTACTTGTCTGTCTCTGTCTTTCTCTCTCTCCCCCACCCGCCATTATAATTCATTTGTTCAAGAAGCTGGGTTTTTGTTCTTTAGAGTTTCTAAGCCTGGGTTTTGGGCATTGAATCCTCATGGTAATGTTTAGCTTTCTTGTAACTTGGTAGGTAGAGGCTTAATCAAATTCAACTATTATTTTTTTGTAATAATACTCCCAGGTAGTGTTATGTGTTATCTATCAAGAAGCTCAAAAAAATCTCTGGTTGTCTCCTTCTTTCGGATGTTCACATCGATTGATAATTATTTTCTAGATCCACTATTTCATAATTTTGGATTGCAAAATGGTTATATTCTAATTCTGTCATTCCTTCTGCATTTAGTTGCTAGAAAGAGAAAATTTTCCTCAGCAATCATTTGGCAATCCCGAGATGCAATTTTTCCAGGAAGGGAAGAATAAATATTACAATCTTTTCTTTTATTGACTAGTTTTTAAAATAAAGAGGTGATTCCCTGGTATCCTCCAAAAGTAACCAGTAAGATTTGTTTCTGGAGTTTTTTTAGGGATAGGTGATTACATTTTCAATTTATAAGATTAAACATTTGACATTTTTTAATCACTTGCAATTATTATTAATGATATTCAAGTTGCCCCATCTTTAGCCTCTTCAAATTGGTTCATGAATCCTTTTGACATAACTTCAGTGGTCTTCAATAGTACCAGGTTTATCTTGTACATTTCCTGCCTTTGATCTGGAATCAGCCATTTCTTCAATAAGCCTTGGTTCTGTTTAGTGGGAAATGAACTAGGGAAAATGTGCAAATTTATTTATTTATATGTCATATATATTTAACAGATAAAATATACCATGAATGTATGCTGATACTTCGAATTCAATAGTACAAGGTTTAACCTTTAGATCTTTCTCTCATCTCCATTTTTCCATACTGAAAATCTTGGTTATCAATGATATAGCACAATAATTCCTACTTTATCACCAGTACATACAAAATTAGCCTTGGAATAACAGTACCAATACTATTATGAACCACATGATTACTGAAAATAGTTTAAGATTTTTGCAATTATTTTTGGGTCCTTCTGTCACTAGAGATATACAGTAAAATGACTATATTTTAAAGTCACTTGAAATGATTCTCTGTGTAGTTATGCCACCATTTCAGTATACGACGAGGTTCGTCTGTTCCATTTTATTTTCAATATTTAGGGATTGCCTTTAAAAATTTTTTGTTTTATAAGTGTGAAATACATTATTTCAAAATCAAATCTACAAAAGAACTGTATTCAGAAAAATCGAGCCTCTATTCCTGTCCTTCCTACCCCTGTAAGTAATTGCTCTTTCCCCCTTAGTTTTTTTCTTTCAATTTAAAAAATGGGAAAAATATATTTATTTATATATTTATATTTTATATCCCCACTAACATTCTTAAATAATTGGTAGCATACTATATACATACTTTTTTTCACTTTGCTTTTCTATACTTAACATTTATTTTAGCTAGCTATGTAGAAAGATAGTTCTTATTTCTTTTTAAAGCTGTAGGTTACTCATCAGGATAGATATACCATAGTTTATTTACCCTACTATTGAACCATTTTGGTTGTTCGTGGTCTTCTGCTACTACAAATAGTGCTATTGCCTTGTGCATAGTCTTTTCCTATTTTTGCCAGTATATCTTAGGGATAGATTCCTAGAGGAGGGATTAAATAATCAAAGGGTAAATGTACATATAATTTTGCTAGATATTGCTAAATTCACCTTCATAAGGATTATACCATTTTTAAATTCTCACTGGCATTGTGTGATAAAGACTGTTTCTCCCCAGCCTTGCCGATGGAGCATATTGTCAAACTTTGGGATTTTTGCCAGTTTGATAGGTGAGAAATGGTACCTCATTGCAGTTTTAACTGCATTTCTCTTATCAGAGAAATTGAGCATCTTTTCATATGTTTAAGGGCCATTTGCATTTTTTTCTTTTTAAAATAGCTCTTCTTATGAGTCTTCTGGATGAATAGAGAATATGCTTTTAGTAAGACTTGGGGGAGCAGTAAACACTTTACATTGATATTAGAGTGTGTTATTTAGCATTACAGGAGTCTAGTTTTCCTTCCTCCAGTCTGCTTGTTCTTCTAGAAAATATAAGCTCTCTTAAGTCCGTCTCCATCCTTATCCTTGGCTCTACCTCTCTTCTTAAGAGGTAATAAATCATGGAGCGCTAAGTTCAAAATTCAAGACCCTTTAACCCTTTCAAAGAAGGAAAAGAAGATCCTATTATCAGCTTCAGGCCATAAATGTTACCTCTGTGTCTGCCAGCATGGATCCAGAAAGCCTGGTGACTTGTTGTTCTAGTGTCTTGTTAGTACAGTAGTCTCCCCTTATCTGTGGTTTTGCTTTCTGCAGTTTCAGTTACCCAAGCTCAACCATGGTCCAAAAATATTAAATGGAAAATTCCATAAATAAGTTTTAAGTTGTATATTGTTCTGAGTAGCATGATGAAGTCTTGTGCTATCCCACTCTGTCCCTCTGGGGACATGAATCATCCTTTGGTCCAGTGTATCCATGCTATATATGCTACCTGCCCATTACTGTGTAGGGAAAAAACAGTGTATAGAGGGTTTGGTACTGTCCAAGTTTTCCGGCATTGCCTTGGGGTTTTAGGATGTGTCTCCTGAAGATGAGGGGGGACTACTGTAATTGTGCTGTCTGAATAAGAACACTGCAGCCCATATCCATCTGCTGCTGTCTTCAATACCACCAGAAACAGACAGAAAAGAACATGTTTTTTCCTTCCTCCCATCTTCCAATCTCTCACCAGTTTCTTTGATTGGCGGAACCAAAAGCCAACCTGGTAAACAGAGTCTGGGAACTGTAGTTTGCAAAGGTTTAGTGTTGAGCAAGGGAAGGAATGGAGCTGAAAGCAAACAGATGACTGGCACAAAGGCAGAAAGACAGACAATATAAAAGGGGCTCCTTCCAACAGGAAACTCACTATGCGATTCAAAGTAGCCGGCTAAGCACATTGGCAGCGTATGGAAATATGTGTAGCGGAGAACAACAATGGCACAAACAGGTGTGGGGAAAGGTTAAATATTGCGTTGGGCCATAAAGGAACCCAACATATTCTCTTGCCTAGTAAGATTAGGCTTATGAAAAATGGTGTTTTGAACTGGGCCTTGAAGAATTCAGTAAATATTATGGAGCATTACAGAAGTGCTAATTTACGTAGCCATAAAAATGGGTGACACTTGTTTCCCTCAGAGGAGCTGAAGACAGTAAATAGAAATAGGTGGTCTGTGATAGCTACTGTCATTTAAAAGTACTTTGAGATTGTAACAATATGTTTAGAATGCTGTAAAATTTCTGGGAAAATAAACAGAATTGAAAATCTGGGCTGTGAAGGGCTTTTGGCATCCAATGAACTAGGGATGTAATATGACTTCCTGCTTCACAACTGTGTTTATTAAAGTAAGTGTCCTCTGGAGCAGAAACAAAGATTTGGAGTGGAGAGTTCAGTAACAGATGAAAGTGTTAGAATATGGCGAAGAAGCAAACTTTCTTCTGGCTTGGCAGAGGGGCCCTAAAGGCCTTAATGCAGATAGTTTCTTAAGATGGCACTAGTGAATCTGGACTAATCTAGACCAGGAGGCTTATTTCTCAGACTTATTTCTCTAACTAGATATTAAGACTGGTTCTAATTGCCTGTGAAGTTTAATTTCTTTAGCTACTGTAAATTACGTGGCATTAAGCAGACATTTATTAAGAGAGTGCCAAGTGTATCTTAGGCACTGGGGAAGAAAAGCGCACAGGTATAGTTTCTGCCTTGGAGGATCTTACAATCTAATAGAGGAGAAAGACACTAAAACAGAAGGTGACAACACAGTAAAGTAGGTGACATATTGGGATGTTTTAGCAGATGCCATGGGAATGCTGAACAGGGGCACTAACCTGAGCTGGGGAAGTGGTGTTAGGGAAGACATCCCAGTGGAGGGAATGAATTGGGCCAGCCCCTAAGGAGAGAGGAAGAAGGGGGAAAGCTCTAGAAAGAATCACGCAAAAGAGTCAGCATGGGCAAAGGCTTATCTCAGGCCCATCCACAGCCAGAGCCCCTTCCAGTGGACCACCTTGCACCTCGTAGGGGAAATGGAGAAGTTACCGTTATCTTACAGTCTTTCACTTTTCCTCTGGAGAAGATAAAGCATTATTTTCTCACAAGATCTTAGTTTTGTAAAAATTCTGATAAAGTAAATACCCCAGAGTAATGCATACAAGAATATAATTGTTTGTTTGTTTGTTTGCTTTCCACCCTGGGAAGCTGGTGTTCTCATATAAGAATGGATGCAGTTCTTACGTGGGATCTGGAATCGTGTAGAGGGGATGGTTAGAAAATGGCTTTCTGATGATCATTTAGGATTCTTGGTTTAGTGCGTGGTCAGTTGTGTACTTATGTATCCTTTTATTATCCTTTCCTTTTTTTTATTTTTTAAGAATCAAGACTACCTGAAAAAAGCATTTAGTGCTCTCATTTTACAGGATTTACTTCTGCATTTTACAGGACTGAATTTTTTGGACTCTATATTCCCTCATTATAGCAAGGATATATAGATACAGCAGTGTGTATGTCTAGGTAAATGTAAATGTGCACAACTTATTTTTAAATGGCACACCTTGGAGTATGTATCCAGCATCGTGTGATAATAGAGCTTTCTCACAAACCGTGGTTCTGCCTCAGACTGCTGTTACGAATAGCCAGGTTGTAAATAGGCAAGATGTTTCTCTGGCACCGACTGTGAAAGATATTCTGCTGATCAAGGGGACAGAAAATCTAGTTTTGTGGCCTAGTCCTTAATCCAGTACCCCCAATCTTCCATCCCAAAAACTGATAGGTAATTTTTTAATTTAATATTTTGAGTAGGTATTATAAGTATATATTCTTATTGCCTCCCTTTTTATTAAAATGGTTATATGTATTCACATCTTTTTTCAATTACAGTGTTTCTTGGAGATCTTTCCTTAGTAATACATATAGAGCTTTCTTGTTCATTTTTACATTTGTACAGTATTCCACTGTACAAATCACCAGTCTTCTTTGATAGACATATAGGTGTGCCCAGTCTTTTACTATCAACAACAATTCTGTAATCACCCACTGTATAAATGGTGATGTTTAATCAGAGTCAGTTCTCCAATAAAGCCTAAAACAAAAAAAATATCCTTTATGACCCCCAGGGCTAATTACATAATTTGTGGGACACAAAGCAAAAAGACAATGAGACCCTTTTTTCAAAGAGCAGGGAAAAAGTGCCATTAAAGCCTTAAAAAAAAACTTTCTCATTTCTTCTACAGTCTCTTTCATCTTGGCATGCTGTTTTTTATTTGCTATTTAACATAATTCTAACTTAAAAAATAAACTTTTAAATTATTAGCATGAATTTTACCATTCATTTTTATATTATATAATGGTGGTGTTCTTTTCTTTTCTCTTTTCTTTTTTTAAATCTCTTATGCTACCTGAAAATGGTGGTTTTAAATGCAAACATAAGATCATTTCTCATATGCAGAATTACCAAAATTACACAGCTCACGTGTATATATGAATTTAGTTCTTACCGAAACAGTAAAAATGCTGCCCAAAGCTAATTGAACTATTTTTGTTTCACTTCTTTTTTTTTTTTTATTGTTTCACTTCTTGATACACATTCTACCGACACCCTCTGCCTTTGGCTTATTGATGAGTAGATGACTAAGGAAGGACTTAAGGGAAGGGAGCTATGAGTTGCCCTGTCTTTCCCTTTCCTTCTATGCCACTATTGTCAGTATGTGTATTTGGCTAATACAGGGAATAGGAGTGAAAAAGGATATGATAGAGTTTCCTGGTTATTAGTGCTTCTTGGAGTGCCTTTGCCTTCTTTGAACATTTGAAGCAAATTCTGACTTGAAGGGAAAGCATGGCCTCTCGGGACTGTCAGCAGCTCTGCTTACTCAGTCATAGACATAGTCACCTTGTACTGGATTTGAGTCTCATAACTCCCGTGCCTTGTGAGTCCACTGAGTTCTGTGCTCATGGGACACTGTGAACACTGTACACAAACTGGGGCAGTGAGGAATGGTGGACACCCTGTATTTTGCATATCTCCTCTGCTCATGGGCTTGCTTTATTATCTTCAGACCTTATTTTTAAAACGTAAGTTCATTTCTCTTGAAAGGGGGTTCAAGGGGAAAAAAACAAAATATAAGTTCAAACATAAGATTATAAATAATTTTAAGACAGGAAGAGTGGGGCATTAAACTAAGTGTGAGTCCCATCTGAGTGCAGGGCTTGTCGACTGCACAGCTCTCATGACCAAGAAGGAAACTGGCCCTGCTTGCCACTGTATTTAACGTTGTTCTAGGAGTTTTGGCAGCAGGGGGAGCAGGGACCAGGGGTTAGGGGTGGTGAACAAGAAATAGCTGTAATAAATATTGGGGGAAAGTGACCAAACATTATTTGCAGGTGGATAAGTACCCAAGGACATGAATTGAAAAAATATAGAACTAATGAGAACTCTAAGGAAGATAGCCAGATTCAACATTATATATACGTATGGAAAAAAAAAACCATGGTTTTCTCAAATCTCCAAAATAAACAATTAGTATAATGGGGAAAAAATTCTATTCCACTCATAGTAGCAATAAAAATTGTAAAATATCTAGTATCAATCTATGAGCCACACTTCTTTATACCTAGTCCATCTCTAGCCATATTACCAAGGACCACCCATCTCTGAGCCACCTCACGCCCTTAGTGACGAGACAGGGGTCAGGAACAAAGTCGGGAGGCCGCAGGATGCTGTGTGCTCACACACAGTGTGGCTGTGAGGTGAGCATGCTGGGGAGATTCGCTGGAGCTTTTAACCTTTTTGTTTTCTCCCACAAACAACAAATACCTACCTAGGAATAAAGTTAATAAATCCACAGGTTTTAATGTAAAGAAACTATAAATCTTTAAAGGGCGCTGAATAATGGAAAACCATATTCCTAGATAGGAAAATTTAATATTGTAAAGATGATAGTTCTTCCCATCTTAATCTAGAATTTTAACATGGGACTACTCAAAATGCCAACTGTGGTTTTTAAAAAAATTTTGGCTAAGTTTTCTTAGATTTTTTTCCAAGAGGGTAAATAAATGGAAATATCCTCTCCCTCCTCCCCAAAATAAAACCTAATAAGAAATAAAAATATGAATGAATGAGGGGTCTATTACCACCAGGTATTAAAATTAGTATTGCATGCTAAAGTAACATGGCATTAATGCAAGAATAAACTGGTAGATAATTAAGCAATCATCCAAACTCTGAATTAGATCTCATTACATGTAAGAATGTAGTGCAAAATAAAGATAATATTTCACATCAATTAAGTATAGAAGGGTAATACAGCAAATGATTCTCAGACAGTTAACAACTGAAAACAGTTATGTAAAATTCTTTGCTCATTCTATATACCAAAACAGTTTCTTATAAAGGATTAGATTTTACAGTGTTACTCCAAAAGAGCTGTAGGGAACTATTAAGAAGTATTTATCTGATCTCAAGGTGAGGAACGACTTTCTCAGCATAAAAGCAAAGACAGAAACCATAAACAGAATTCAAAGGTGTTTGACAAACTGGGAAAAAAATAATTGCAACATACATGACAAATAAGTAAGAAAAAAATACGAATCCCTAATATAAAAGTATACAAACCTCAATTTATTAACAAAGAAAGAAAAAGAAACATAATAGTCAATAAACTTGAAAGAGTTTGGTCTCACTAATAAAGAAATGCATATTGAAACAGATACCATTTTTGGGCTTAATTGCCAAATATTGTTATTTTTTATTTACATAAGCAATACAATACTCATTTTTCATCAAACATCAAACAATACAGAAGTATATACAGCAAAATAAAATATTTTTATGTTTTAACTTGCATTAGCCTGATTATAACTAAAATTGAGTATCTTTTTATGTTTCTTAACCATTTCTATTTTTTTATGAATTAGCTCTTGATTTTCTTTTACTTTTCATTTTTTTTTTTTTTTTTTGAGACAGAGTCTCTGTTGCCCAGGCTAGAGTGCCGTGGCGTCAGCCTAGCTCACAGCAACCTCTAACTCATGGGCTCAGGCGATCCTCCTGCCTCAGCCTCCCAAGTAGCTGGGACTACAGGCATGTGCCACCATGCCCAGCTAATTTTTCCATATGTATTTTTAGTTGGCCAATTAATTTCTTTCTATTTATAGTAGAGACGGGGTCTCACTCTTGCTCAGGCTGGTTTCAAATTCCTGATCTTGAGTGATCTGCCCGCCTCGGCCTCCCAGAGTGCTAGGATTACAGGCGTGAGCCCCCATGCCCGACCCTGTCAGCAAAGATATTTTAAATGAAAATATTTAGTATTTATTAGTAAGGTATGAGAAATGGGCACTATCATATGCTACCAAGATATGGATGGTACAAGTTTTCTAGAAGACAATCTGGCAATATATATTAAGAATCTTTAAAATACCGCTTGATTTACTACTTTGACCTTTGCTAATTTATCCTAAAGAAATATTCAGGAACATTTCTTCTATGTGAATGTTCAGCACAGTGTTATTTATGGTAACCAAAAAAGGGGAGGGACTACAAATGTCCAGCAATATGGGCATGATGGAGTAAATTATGGCACATGCACACATCAACATTTCTGTACAGCTGTTCATAGCATAGAGTTATGCCCATAATGGAATGTAAAATAGAAGTAGGGTGCCATCTTCATAGCCAGATTGATGCCAGTATTTTTAAATTAAAGATAATGTATGTATTTTTATATGTGCATGTATTAATGTACTAAGACAGCCATTAAAAAATACCCCACAGACTGGGTGGTTTAAATGACAGAAATTTATGTCTTCACAGTTCTAGAGGCTGGAAGTTCAAGATCAAGGTAGCAGCAGGTTTGCTTTCTTCTGTGGCCGCCCTCACTGGCATGTAGACGGCACTTTCTTGCTGTGTCTTCACGTGGCCTTTTCTCTGTGCGAGCACATCCTTGTTGTCTTGTCCTCTTATTATAAAAGGACATCAGTCACATTGGGTTAGGGCTCCACTCTTATGACCTCATTCAACCCTAATTACCACTTTAAAGGTCCTACCTGTCCCAAAACACAGTCACATTCTAAGGTGCTGGGGTATAAGAGCTTCAACATATGGATTCTGGGGGAACACAATTCAGCCCATAACAGTACTTAGAAAAAAAGACTGTAAGGGAGAACGTCACAATGTTAACAGGTTTTCTAGATAATGGGATTACCTGTGATTTTTATTTTTTTAATTACATTTTTCTCCTTTTATATATTTTATTCAGTGAATGTGTTACTTTATAATCAGAAAAAATCAGTGTTTCTTTTTAAAATTAAGCTATTTCCACATTGCCTGTCTTAAGTAAGAGACAAGGCAGACTGGACAGGGCCAACACCAATGCCTTCCGTGCAGTCAGCATCCCCCGTGCTCCCAAATACAGCCCACTAAATTAAGGAAAACCCTGTTTCTGGGTGAGATGGGGGAATTTCTTCATGAAGTCTAGTGAGTTACCTGATGATTCCATTGAAGAGTCCTTGAGAATCTGGATGAAAGATGCCACATAAAAAGAGCATATACTGTGCGATTCCATTTATGTACAATGCTGGGTAATGCAATCTAATCTGTAGCGACAGAAAGCAGATCCGCAGTCCTCCGAGGCTTGAGGAGGAGTTACAGAGGGACAGGGGATGATGGAAAGCTTTGTTATCTTGATTGTGCTGATGGTTTCATGAGTGTCTGCATATATCAAGACTCATCACATTGTACACTTTAAATATGTACAGTTCATCGTATGTCAATTATATCTCAAGGAAGAAGTTTAAAATGGGAGAGGGCACTGGCAGAAAAGATTTCAGTAGCCTTTGGGGCTTTACGGCATTGCTTATTAAAGTAGTGATGTGGGCTAAATGAAACCTTGAGGATTTGGAGGCTGTTAGAGCAGACTGCTGTATAAAGGTCTTGGGAGGGGCCTCTAAGCCTGATGCCCCTTCCTGCCTCATAATCCAATGGAACAGGGCTTGGGTGCGTCACAGTTTTGAGTAAAATAAAGCGATTGTGTGAGAGGAGAAGCCCGGTGGGTGAGCCAGTCTGGGACACAGCAATCTTTTTGAATTTATTGGCTCATTAATATTGTGAAGATGGGTATGTTTCTTTTATAGCTGCATTAGATACTTATCTTTTTAAAGACAGGAATTGGTATAGTGCTACAAGAGAGAAATGTACTTAAAAAATCACAACATTACCTGTGGTAAAATTATCATAAAAACTACCTAGTGCTCAAGCAGGGGATTACTTCATTTCTGCCCCCAGAATGACAGAAAATGGTCGTTGGTGAAGTTGTTTTCCATGAAGCTGTGATGAAATCAACTAAAATGGTAATAAAGCAGAGTGTAAAAGTGAGGGACTCAAGTGGGATGTAAAAGTGCAGAAGGTGTTAGAATGTTCAAATTGAAATCTTCAGGAAATGATTCTATAAAATATCAGCTATGAATTGATTGGGTTCTTAGTTCAGAAGCGTCAGCAGTGCAGGCAGGTCCTGGGGCTGTGGGGAATCAGCGGAGGTGAACACCCCATGCCAGTCTCAGCCTGACTGGGCAGCTACGATTTTGCTCATGGTCAGAGGGCTGGAAGACAGAGAAAATGATCTTTGGTGGCAAAGTATAGTTTAGGAAAAAGTATAGTTTCCTTCTTCCTGGCTCAGGGAGGCAATCACCCTGGAAGCATTATCATAATGTTTTCCAATGATTCTTTGATGAATTAATGTTCAGTAGATGCCTGTTATAAAAAATTGGAAGCACACCTCAATAAAACCTCAGTGAGCTATGGAAGCACACTAAAATATACATGATCAGAGATCATTTTATATTATAGAAATAACTTTTATATTGATATATCATCCCAGATGACAGATCTGTCCCCTTCTTGCTACCACTGCTGCTAGCACCCTAATGCAAGTCTCTCCTCACCGCTGGCATTTCTGTCTGCTCACTGACCTCTCATTCCATTCTAGTCCTTCTCATTGTTCTCCACAGTCCAGCCAGTGTTATCTTATCAGAACACACCTTTGCTCAAAATCACTGAGGAACTTTCCATTGCCCTTAGGGGAAAGTTCAAAATCTTCGCCATACCCCTCAAGGCCGTGCATCATTTAGTGCCTGCATATTTGCTTCATCTTGTACTAATCCCCATCCAGCTTTTTATATTCAAGCCACATAGGCCTTCTTTCCATTCCTAGAATGCTCCAGTTTTTTTCTCTGACTACAGGGCCTTTGCACTTGCCATTCTCTCTGGTATGCCGCTCACCCTCTCCTTGTCCTCAGTGTCACTTCATCGAACCTCACCCCTTTTATTTAGGTAAGATTCTATTAAACCTCTAAGTTTCAGGCCTTCCCTGACCCCCTACCCCTAGTCTAGGTAAAGTTTCTTTGTATGATGCTCATAGATCTGAGTTTTTTTCCCTTGCAGAGCACTTAATTTTGTTTGTAAGTATACGTCTATTCATGTGGTTTGATAGTAGAAGGGATTGTGTCTGTTTTGTTCACTGCTGTATTGCTGCCACTTGGAATCCTGACCCTGAGTAAGTGTCGAACAAATGAATGGAATGGTGTGTTGCATTCTGAGGACCAGGAGATCAACCCAAATCCTGGTTCCCACTCTGCTGCTGAGTTCCTATGTAATAAATGAGACAGTATTGCTAAGCCTCAGATATCTCAGCTATAAAATAAAAATAGCTAACCTGCTGATGTGTTGTTTTCTTTTAAAGTATCCTTTAGGTGTAGAGAATTGTGTTAATCATATACGTCAGGTCATCATATGCCATCCTCAGTGGTCCATGCAGGCCTTTCTCTTTTATTAGTATTTCTTCTTACTTGAACCCTGCTCTTTTTCCCATCTCTCTATGGCATCATCTCTAGTATGTTTGATTATTTTCTTAATATGTACATATTCTTGTGAAATCTATAATATTGGGGGGTTTGTATATGTGCTTTAATTTTCAAAAATGTTTTTATGCTGTGAATCTTATTCTTTTTCATATTTTTCTTACCCAGTATTTTATTTTTAATATCTATACATCATTGCATCTTAATGTTACTTAGTATTCCATCATAATAATTATATATGTTATTAGCAAATTTATATAGACTTACTATGTGTGAGATACTGTTCTAAGCCCTTTACATAAATTCATTTAACCCTTAAACATTCTTTCCAGGTAGATACTGTTATTATTTTCATCTGTTTCATTCTTTCTTCCTGCTGGTAATCGATACCCAAGTTGCCTCCAGTTTCTAGCTCTCAGAAAGAAGGCTGCATTGAATTTCCTTGTATCTATCTCCTTTGCACCTGCATGAGAGTTTCTTTGGGACCTTTATTTGAAGTGAGATCCCTGAGTACTAAAGAGTGCACATGTTTATTTTGTGCCATACTTGAGATCACCTTCCTGCATGGCTGTGCCAGTTCACACTCCCATCACCAGGAGTACACAAGAGTTCTTGCCTCTTTATGTTCTCTCCGACATTAAATGCATCTGGTGGCTCATGCCTATAATCCCACCACTTTGGGAGGCTGAGGCAGGAAGACTGCTTGAGGCCAGGAGTTTGAGACCAGCCTGGGCAACATAGTGAGACCTTGTCTTTACAAAAAAGTTTTTAAATAGCTGGGTGTAGTAACATGTGCCTGTAGTCCCAGCTTCTCAGGAGGCTGAGGCGGGAGGGTCGCTTGAGCCCAGGAGTTCAGGGCTGCAATGAGCTATGTATCATGCCACTGTACTCCAGCCTGGGCTATATAGGGAAACCTTGTTTCCAAAAAATTGAAATAAAAAAGCTTCTGTTTTTCTGCTCTTTGCCATTATTATGGCCATAAAGTAGTATCGCATTGCTGTTTTAATTTGCATTTCTCTGATTCCTAGTCAGTTTCTCATCACCACTGCTGCTGCCACTCTGGTGCAAGCTAACACCACCTCTCCTACCTGCTGCCATAGTCTGTCTACTCAGCAGTGGCCCCGTATCCTCTCTAGTTCTTTTCATTCTTCTCCACACTCCTGCCAGAGTAATCTTATTGGAACACTCTTTTACTCAGAATCACTCAGAGGCTTTTTTTCTTTACTCCCCTGAAATGATAGATGTCCTAATGATGACCCATACTTGCATTCCTAGGATACTTGCTACTTGGACACGATGCAGTTTCTAAATAATTATTGAATTTGGTTGGCTAATATTTATTTTGGAATTTTGACCCTATTTTCTTAAATAAAAAGGGCCTATAAATTTCTTTTCTTAACCCATCTCTAAATTATTTTACAAACAAAGGTATATTAAAATGACTTGAACAGCATTCCCTCTTCTATTTTCTGGACCAATGTGTAATAAGATACAAATTGTCTATTCCTTGAACTAAGTGCTCCTCAAAGTTCTTTTAACTATAAATTTGATGATTTGGTGAACTGCCGTACCTATGGGATTCTTACGAGGGCTTCACCAGTTGTGTGGATTAGCCAATCAAATTAACATATATCCATGATCTCAGTGATGCTAGAGAGAGTTAACCTGCTATAGGTGCAGGATGGTGTGTTTTCCCTTGTGTGCCCGTTGACTGCTGCAAACAGAAGTTCCATAGTCAACTGATATCTATTGTCATCCATTGATTTGTTTTACTGAATTTTAGCCACAAAAATTTTGAAGTAAAAATTGTGTCTAATGAATATTAAGGAGCTTTCCTGACCTCACCCCCATGCCATTGATTTCCTGGACTCTTCTTTCCTTCCCCATGGAAACACACTGCTTTGTTTCACTCCTATTTCATCCATTCCTTCCCTCTGGCCTCTGCTCCTTCCCATCTGTCTGATTTTTGTGACTTTAGAGGAAAATTGAGTTATTTGAGCCTGAAGACAAGGAGATTGCCAGAAGGGATAGGTTTGGCAAGACTGGAGTAGTGGATAGCAGAGGGAGGGTATTTAGTCTCTGTAAATTTGGCAGGTGATAGGAAAAAATTCTCATACTGGTCTGTAGTTTTATGACCCAGAGATTTGGGGATAAATACGTGACGTTAGTGTCAACACATGCCGGCTTTAGAAAATTTGTGCAGTGCACACCCAGTCTTGCTAGTTTAAACTACTTTGATAAGCTTTGCATCATGATTCTCTGTGTCTCAGTCTCAGCTGGAATGAAATCAGGACACGTGGCATTACTATTCAGACATCTCCCATTCTTCTAAGTACATATTACTTTAAACCATAATAGTAATTTTCATATCATGTTATTTTTATTTTTCAATTGGCTGAGGACACAGTACATGCAGAGAAGATTATTCATCAGACAGTAACTGCCTGGCACCCACAGGCTACATCATGGCAGTTAAGCTGAGATCCAGAGACTGACAAACAAGCTATAAAAGCTAAAAGGCAGGATTTCTTGTGCTAGATCAGTTATAATAATTTCATATCACGGTGCTTTACATATGTGACATTTTGTATAATAAACAATTAACTGCCTGCTTTTGACATTTCAAAGTTAATGTGAAGAGAGTTATAAAAGACACTGTAAACATCACCTCCCAAAATGAAGTGGTAAACGCTGCCGGCCTCTGGGAGGGTGAGACCTAATTACTGCTCGCCGTGCACTCTGTACCTTTTTACTACCACTGGCGTTTCATTGTCTTTGATAAACAAGATAATTGATACAAATGAATGTGATCCTGTAAAATGGTTCCCCAATTACAGATTTTCATGCTGGAGGTGTAATTTTCCTTATGGCACATTACCATTAATCTTTAAATGGGTAGGTTGGTTAATCTGCCTTCCACAAGAAGACATTGAGTGAGTCACCCCTTATCACAGATGACAAAAACTTTGGGTGTAAATAGGGCACAGGAAAAAAGAAGTAATGATCACATCAATGAGCAAGAGCCATGTGGATTTTTGAGCGGGAGGTTTAGAAGTGGGAATACAAGGAAAGTATCTTGGCAAAAAGAGGTCATGCCGTCCTCCTCAGGAAGAGGACAAAGCAACGTGTGGTGAAAACAGACGCGGCTCAGCTTTCCCCTCTCCTTCCTCATCCCCACCCTCATCAGCCAGGGTGTGGATTTGCCGCACTGACGGACTGACAGGCGGGGGATCTTAACCAAGGAAGCCCTAAAATGCTTTCTTCCTTCGTAGTCGGTGGAAGGCTTTGCGAAATTACCATTTTGTCACCTATCCTAGCACTCAGCATTCTCAGTCCTCTTTTGGAAGGATCTCTTTAGAAAATGTCGAAGAGAGCAAGCAGAAGAGCCGCGTACGTTTGCACGCAGCTGGGAAGTCTGGGATGAAAGGAGTGGCAGTCTGCTTTGAAATCCTGTTTCTTTGTACATACATATTTTACAAGAAGAAAGAATGAATGAAAAAGAAAGTAGGTATACACTTAGGAGAGAGTGTAAAGTGGCATATCTATGACTTCCCTTAAGGGAGTGTTGTGTCACTTGGAGTCTTGGTGATCTAAAATAATAATAATAATATAATTTATTTGTCTGGGGCATTCTAATATTTAGTTTTAAAAACTAATTTAAACTGGTGGTCAGGAAAACCATAGTGAAATGAGATTTCTTCCAGGACAGTTCTCTTTGGCAGTGTTATCACACAGCCTTTCAAATATCCAGCATGCTAAGGGTGGTTTGCTGTCCAGTTTAATGTCATCTCTTCCCCGAGCGGATGGGCTGCCTCCCTCCCCCTCTTCCACTCTTGAAAGGTTAGCCTTTCTTCAGAATAGTACAGGTTTTTCCTGCAACATCTGTCAACTTGGCAACGAGCATACCCTAAGGAAATTATGAACATTTGAAGACCATCTAAATACTGTAGGGAACCTTTCTCTCCCTCTTTCTCTCCTCTCTCTCTCTCCTCCCTCCTGCTTTGCCCCAAGAAGAGTGGGGCAGCCACATGGCGTTTTCACTGTCTATCTCACTGATAAATTATAAGGCCATTTGTGTCTGTGATTTGTTTAATGTGTTTTGATTTGCTCATTCCTTTGTGATAGCTCTTGAAACCTCAAAGCAGCGACTATCATAGAAGGCAGGCTGTGGGCAGACCCCTTTGTTTAATGAAAAGAGACCCCCTAACCACTGTACTGTTAGCACAAAGAGGCTTCTTTGGTCTAATGACTCAGATGATCTTGATCTGATTCAGTAGGTCAGAAATTGCTGTCCCCAGCAAGTATCGACCAGAAGGAACTGCTTTCTCGGTTATTCTGAAACTGCCAGCTGCATATTACACTAGCAGGTGCTAATAGTTTTTTGCAGGTCAGTAGAATTGTTATTGGTTCTTCCTTCATTCGCCCCTTATCCTTTTACAATTACAAGGTGGCTGATGAGAATGAGTCTATCTCATGTAACACTCAGATTTCTGCATGCTGGTCCCACCTGCCTATTCCACATGGGGAAAATCCTGGCTCTTTGTATCTGGGAAAGTACCAAGCCTGGCTCTAAAGTTTCTCTGAAACTCTCAAATTTCTCAAGATTCATAAGATGATAGGGAGAAGACGGGATTATTCTTTTTATAGATAGAGAAACTGAGTCACAGGATGGTTAAATGGCTTGCTTGAGATTGCCTAGGAAACCATTTACAGGACTGAGGTTAGTTCTTTTGGTACCTGCCTTCCAATCCGTCGCCTTGTCCAGTGGACCTTACAGCAGAAGCTGGGAGAGGAAGAGTGGCCATTTCCCCCTCTCAAAATGAATGTGTGTAGACATGATGAAAAGAGAGCTAGAACACAGAAATGAGACACTTCTTAACAGGCAGAAACAAAAATATTTATAATGAAGTGTGATTTTAAAATATTTGTATCCATTTTTAATTTCCCAAAGCTCTAAGTGTAGACCATTAAAAGAATTAAAAACAGTAGTAAAAGGCTGTTCTTAAATTATCTTTTATTGTATTTTAGATAAGACTTTTTCATCATACCCTGTACGTCTACTGAAAAAACATAACATGATTCTGTTTCCTTAGTCTAGACTAACTTTGGCCTCCAGAAAGTAGTGTGCATTGTATGTTTTGCCAAGGTTTCTTTCTTGTAACACTTCAGCAGCATGAGTAGGTTCATTCCAGGTGACTTGGAAGATTCTGGCTGCATTTGAAGCTGGGTAGCCAGATTCCCTCAGGTCCCCTGAGTTCACGTCTCAGGACGCATTGCCTTAGTCACACCCAGGGGGTTGCCCTGTTAACTCACAGCCCTGGGCTGGTGCCTCAGCCTAGAACTGTGAGGGTGCCCAGGGAGCAAGTTGTTCACTCAGGCAACCTGTGTGGTTTGATGAAGGAGTCTCAATTCTGTGCTCAGTATTCAGAAATTCAAACTCGCTTCAACCCATATGTTTCTTCTAAATTCCAGTCCTGCTCCCATGAAATCCTCAGAGATTCTTTCCTTCTCACACTACTCAGTCCAGGATGTTTTGTAGGGGCCAAGGCATATGAGAATTTGGTGTTATCTCTAGCCTCTTTTTCTCTACCTCCAAAGGCTGTGGCAGGAAGTTTATGCCAACGTGGAATTGTAGGAGCATATTTGCCACAGATCTGACTGGGACATTTTCTTTACAACTGCAGTCTCCAGTCCCCAGGCCATGGACTGGTACTGGTCTGTGGCCTGTTAGGAACAGGGCTGCATAACAGGAGGTGAGCAGCAGGTGAGCAAGCAAACCTTCATCTGTATTTACAGCCGCTCCCCATCGCTTGCATCACCACATAAGCTCCGCCTCCTGCCAGATCAGCAGTGGCATCAGATTCTCATAAGAATGCCAACCCTACTATAAACTGCACGTGTGAGGGATGTAGGTTATGCGTTCCTTATGAGAATCTAATGCCTGATGATCTGAGGTGGAGCTGAGGTGGTGATGCTAGTGCTGGGGAGCCAGCTGCAAATAAAGATTATCATTAGCAGAGAGGTTTGTATAATTATTGCATTATATATTATAATGTAATAATATTAGAAATAAAGTGCACAATAAATGAAATGCACTTGAATCATCCTGAAACCATCCTCTCCGCCTGGGTCCTTGGAAAAATTGTCTTCCATGAAACCAGTCCCTCATGCCAAAAAGGTTGGGGACCACTGCCTTATAACATATGGAGCTCCATTTAATGTTTGAACACCTTGCTATTGGTATTACTTGTAGGAAAAACTCAAATTTTATAGTTATTGATGCATTTAAAGAAATATTATTCAAGGTCTTAAAACTCAAGGTCTTAAGACTCAAGTCAGGATCAATCTGACTTGAAATTGTTAAGGTTTGAAGCAGATGCAGCCTCCAGCTTTAAAAAAAGAGAAGAAAAGCTACTACTTTGTTAAAGGGATAGTTTTTCAAAAAAAAGGCACCAAAACCTCCTTATAAGAAGTATTAAATAAACCACCACTTCTTTTAGGGGGCTTTTAGCTACCTTTTGTACATGCTTTGTTCTCTGCACAATGTGAATGAGAAATATCCCCTAAGCTATGGTGACATCTCTGTTCTTGCGTCACATAATTGTTGTGACCTGACAAGACCTTCAAACTGGTAGTGTAGAACAAAAATAACTGTTGATTTCTTCATCTTTTAGGACATAAGGAAAAATAAATCCTTGTGAATACAGTTCATAGAAAAAAGATGGCCTTTACCATATAACTTTTTAATTTTTTTGAGAAAGTTTCTAAAACTTGCAAAACCAGTTTCAATGACTGTTTTTATGTTGGGTATTATTTTCCATGTGTCTGCATAAATAACTTGTCACTATATTTAGGGGGTAGATGTAGAGTCTCTTTCCCTGACAGGTTATATCCAGAGAAAAGAGAAAAAGTCACCCCAATGAGATATTGCCTATTAGTCCAAACACAGAGCTAGATGTTGTAATATCATATATATATATATATATATATACACACACACATATATACATATGTATATACACCTGGAAATGCCTTTGTCCTCAATTTTAAGGTCTTGCCTACAGAGTGAATCCCTTTTTGATATACTGTAGTGGTTACTGCTGCTAAACATCTGATGCTTGATTCTTTAAGGCCTTTTTGAATGGATTTTCTCAGTTAAAACCTCCAGCATTTAAACTACAGAAGTGTCAAACTATGCATATGAGGGGACTTCAAAAATTTCATGGAAAAGTGAAATAAAAGATAAAAATTAAAAATATAAATTTTATTTCTCAACATAAGCTCCATCAAGTTCAAGACACTTTTATAAGTGATGATACCAGCCAGTTAGTCCATTCCTACAAAACTGAGGGTCCTG